>JAXFYN010000214.1:0-250307 GCA_036172215.1 Camellia granthamiana
CGAGACCTAACTTAAAAATTAATGCGCTACATCAGATAGATGGTATATAAAATGTAATAAAAAGAGGGACATAAATCTTCCAACAAGAATGATTATAAATACATAATCAACTACATAAAACATAAGGGAGTGATTATAAATACGTAATCAATTACATAAAGAGTAATGGTACAGAGCCCGAATATAGGGGCTCGAATTTGGCTCGAAATTAGGGGGAAGAAGAAGGAGGAGGAGGAGAAGAAGGAGGAGGAGAACTGGACTGGAGGGGCCAACAAAATCGGGCGGAGGTGGAGGTGGAGGTGGAGGTGGCGACGGGCGGAGGTAGAGGTAGAGGCGGGGCTGCGATGCCGACGAGCGACGAGCTGCGAGATCGGCCGACGAGCTGGGACGCCGAAGAGCTACGACGTCTCTCTCGCCTTTGTGTTCTCTCTCTCGCCTCTGTTCAACTCAACGAAGAAGAAAGAAAGAAAAGGAAGAAAAGAAAAGGAAGGGAAAAAAAAAAAAAAATCAAAACCCAAAACGACGTCGTTTTGGGTTTTGAGCCAATTCGAGCCCCTAATTTCGGGCCCTCAAACATTATTCTTACATAAAATATAAGTAGACTCCATCATATAATATGTATGGTTAAAATTATTTTTTAATTAATTTTAAGGGGACTTACGTGTAGGTTTTAATAAGTAAATTTATTATTTAATAGGTTATATGATAATTAATGACATTTTTATCAAATACAATGAAAAACCGTCACTAATTGTTAATTTTCAGCGACAGATTGAAAATTTTGATATAAAATGTCTCTAACTACAAATTTTAGCAACAATTTTAAAAAAAAAATCGCCACAAAAAAAAAGTCATTAATTTTCAATTTTCAGCGACAATTTGAAAATTTTGCCACAAAAAAAATCACTAATTATAAGTTTTAGCTACAATTTATAAAAACTGTGACAAAAAAATATTAATTGTCAATTTTTAGCAATATATGCACAAAAAAAAAATAGTCACAAAAAATTATTTTAGCAACAATTATCCTATAATTTATTTTTAATAGGATTTGATGATAATTAAATTTAATTATTAAGACCTATTAATAATTTACCGTAAATTTTATGATCAATTTTGTGCCCATAACCTTATTGTTAATCTTCCAATATATTGGACTTCAGTCAAACTAAACAATTGAGGAATTTAATAATAATACTAAGGGCACCACTTCTCTTCAGTTGAGTTTTTTAATTGGACTGTCTTGTTAGAGTTCTGTGGCCTGCCACGAAACTTATATTGATGTTTCAAATCGTTAAATACGTAGAACTCATCGAGTACTTCATCCCTATATGAAAAATCACGTTGATCGGATATCAATAGTTATTTGATCAGATCACATTTATGTCAACAATTTATTTTTAAAATCATAATAACCGTTAACACAAATTTGATCTGATCAAGTGGCTATCTATATTCGATCAACGTGATTTTCTGTAAAAATGAAATACTTGACGAGTCCTAATTATTGAATGGTTTGGATTATCAATATAGACTCTATACACACTCTAATTTGATTTTAAACTAAAGAAAAAGCCTGGGCCTAATACCAAATACCAGAGTAAAGAACATCGAGTGCAATAAAAGGCAGTTTGCAAGTACAACGAACTCAATAAAAAAATGTTGAAATTTGTTTCCAAGTAGTTTCGAAATGGGAAAATGGCCCGGCCTAGAATGCATACCATATATAATCTTATTATAAAATTATATAAATTTTTACGAATTTACATAAGTAACATTGTAAAAATGTGTAGGTTGAATACAAATTTATGCAAGCTCGTGAAAACTTAAGACTTATATAAATTTGTATTCAACTTACACATTTTATGGGATCACTTATGTAAGTTTATAAATATTTAAGTAATTTTGTAGTAAAGTTACAAATAGTGTGCATTGGTGGGTTTTTTTTTTTTTTTTATTTATTTATTTAGTCTCTGGCTTTATTTATAAACCACAACCAAAACTAATACCAATGTAAATACTTCTTTTGAGTTTATATTTTGAACCCAATTTAAAAACTTGAGGTTCTCAATTTATAAACTAAAAAATTTGTCAAACAAAGTTTCTATGATTATTATTTAAATTTTCATAAATATTATATATATATATATATATTTTGTTACCATTATGTGTGATTAGCTATGTGGCTTGTCATGTACTTAGATAATATAAAATGGTAAAGAAATTTTGTGATAAATATACTAGCATTGCTTAATCCAAAATTACAATCTATTTTAATTATTTTGAACATAAGTCGAAAATAGTAGACACATAAAATATTATAAATAATCACGAAGTTGCAAGTGGACAATATTTTCGCTTATGAAAATGTCTATTACGTGATCTAGTTTGTCATTTTCAGTGCTTTCAAGAGGGGGAATTTCCTTTTTTGGTATGAATCAAAACAGTGTTATAGATAAATAAATAAATAAATAAAAATTATAAAAATATGTAGAGTTTAAGTGATTTTGTGATTGGATACAAGTAAAAAGTTATACTTACATCTTTCCATATTTGTGTAAAAAAAAAAAAAAAAAATTTCTCCCACTGGAGTATAATTCCACCTTTTGAAAAAACACAAACAAAAATAAATTTTGAAGATGAAACTAAATAAAAAGTGGATTCATTAATTGAAATTGGACCCCAAGAGCTAGCAGACACCTCTAAAAATAGTAGAAATACAGTCGATTTAGACAACGTGTGGTCATGTTATTTGAAGATGAAACTAAATAAAAAGTGGATTCATTACTTGAAATTGGACCCCAAGAGCTAGTAGACACCTCCGAAATTAGTGAAAATACAGTTGATTTAGACAATGTGTGGTCATGTTACAATTGGGCATATGAGTTTATGTTTGTGATTAGAAAAGAGTACCAAAATGTGGCCCTCTAGAAGGACCCAATAATTTTCCTCCAATAATTGTTGAATGGAAATTCTATAACAATAGTTCTATGAACTAAAACAAAAACAATCCGAAAAAGTCTAGAATTTGAAATTAAGGCCTCAATTGGAAACATGTTATTTTAGTAATTTTTTAGTTTTTTAGCTTTTTGACTAAAATATAAGGTAAAAAAAAACTAGTATATTTATAATGACTTTTTTATTTTTTACAAAAAGATGTGCAAAAAGTAGAGAGAAAATGGAATCTTTGGTTTTTTAGTAAAAGTTATAAGTTTTTTGATTTTTTTGATAACTTTTTTACTTTTAAGCTAAAATATACGCATGCCAAACGAGGCCTAAATGTCTAGATTCATTGATAGTATAGTCTCACATGGCAGCCCACTTCAAAGTTGAGACTTTTAAGGGGAAAACAAAAAATAAAAAATAAAAAAGAAAAAGGAAAAAAGAAAAAAAATAACATTCTAATTAATTAACTTATCAATGCAGTTAGTAAATTTTTTGATAAATTGAGAAAGCTACCTAAACTTATTGTTCCTATTTAAATGGTGTTTTCTTGTTAAATAGTGTCATGACCAAGAAAAAGAGTGGGTAATACCATTTATTATCTAGGGGTGCCGTACCAATTAAAAAAGCTAGGGCTATCTTTAATAAAGAATTGTATACTAGATTGAAAGTGTCATATATTAATGCAGTTAATTGGTAATTTCTTTGTCATCATATATCAATGCTTAGTAAATGTAAAATTGTTATTTTTTTTTTATCATGAGATTTTGATAGTATCTTGCTACTCATAAGAGCTATAGCATTTTCAATGCAAGTATCACATTGATAGCATTTTTTTTCAATGTAACTATCACATTTTATTATTTGGCTACTTTTGTATCTTCCTCTTTCACCGGGAGAATTCTATTAAGTCACAATTCACGACTTGTAGGACTTGCGTGCAACGACTTTACAGGTACACTTTTTCACTTTTACGTATTGAAATATGCCAGTCTTATCTTATTTGCATAAAAAATAACATCATTCACAGGCTCAGCAAACTATAAATTTCGAAGTATTTATCTAAAATTTATTCAGAAATAAAAATTAATGGTTTAAATTCATTTCACTTATAGAATTAATATTTTATCAATTTAATCTCCACCCCTGATATCCTGATAAATTTTGGGACATATTTCTGGACCCCAGTGTTTTTGTTTTCCTTTGGTATAGCAATGTTGAGTTTGGGGCACCATCCATCAAATCAATCTCTAAATAACCAAAAATAAATAAATAACTAAATGTTGATTAGTATTGCTTAAAGAGGAAGATTCATATTGTCAAATGGGATGAGGTTACCACTTATCTTTGTTTAAGCTGCTGCAATCAGTAGCAAAGGAAATTGAGAGTATTCAAGCAACTTTCCTTTGGGGAGGGTCTGATTTAAAGAGGAAGATTCATCTTGTCAAATGGGATGAGGTTATCAACACATAGATCAAGGTGGGCTGGGCATCAGAAGAATCAAAGATGTGAATGACTGTTTGTTAGCTAAATGGTGGTCGCACTTTGGTTTTGAAGATAGTAATTTGTGAAAAAGAGTTCTGTGTAGTAGGTATCAGTCTATGGGTGGGCGTTGGCTTCCTTGGACAAGCTATAGTGGTTGCTATTCATAATTATGGGCTGGGATTTTGAATATTGGGCAGTCAAATCCTTTTTTACTGAGCCTTTTTTTGGAAAATTCACAGATAGTCGTGGGGAATGGGTATAGAATTCATTTTTGGATGACCATTGGTTAGGGATTCATTATATCAAGAGTGACTTTCCTAGGCTTTATTGTCTATCACTTGAGAAGGATTTATCTTTGAGTATGATGATTGAAAGGAAAAGGAACTTAAGGAGTTGGAACCTCAATTTTAGAAGGCCCTTAATTGCTTGGGGGTTTGAGGAGTTGGTGAGATTATATACTATTCTGAATCAAGTGGAGTTGATGACTTCAAGTAGGGAGGATCATTTGAAGTGGTTGACATGTCCACCAGGTCAGTTTAGTGTCTCTTCCCTTTATAATCTAGGGTAAACTACCAATAGGTCCTATTTTGGAGACTTATTACCCAATAGGTCCTACTTTGGAGACTTATTACCCATTGAGTCCTATTTGATAAATTTATTAAATGATAAAGATAAATTTATCAGTCTTTTATTTTTATGAATAAATTTATAGTGATAAATTTATCAGTCTCTTTGTTTTTATGAATAAATTTTTAGTGATAAATTTATCACTCTCTTATTTTTATAGTGTTAAATTTATTAGTTAGGACCTGTAGGTAAATAAGTCTAGTTAATAGGACTAATTGGTAAGCACCCCTATAATCTATTAGTGCCTAGAAATTCTGTGCTTGTTACTAAGCTACTGTGGAATAATGTGGCTCTACCAACAGCCCAATTCCTTAGTTGGTTGGCTTGGAAGGAGAGATTGAAGACTACTGGGTTTCTACATCGCGTTGGTGTGCTAAATCAGAATACCTCTGTCAATTGTGTGTTCTGTGGTCAAGCTGTAGAAACAGTCAACCATGTTCTTCTTTGGTGTCCTGTTGTTTGGAAGGTATGGGCGTGCCTGATGAATTGGTGGGGGGTGCACTGGGTGATACGTAATAATGTTAATGGGCTACTTCAGTGGTGGAGGGGATATAAATTGTTAGGACCTTTTGTTGTCAAATTCCATGGATCAAAACCAAAGTTGTAATAAGAGTTCTTTAAGAAGTTGGTTTCCTTCAAAAACAGGATTACTTGGGAGTTCTACAAGAAGTTGGTTTTCTACAAGAAGTTGGTGAAGTTGGTTTTCTACAAGAAGTTGGTTTTCTTTCCCAACTAGGATTGCTTTTGGTTTTTTCTATAAATAGTTGGGTTTCTCCCAAATCTAGGCTATTCATTGATTCATTCATTGAATCCTCCAGATCTTTCTTTTTGGTTCTTAAAGGTTTATATCTGGGGATATTTTATTTTTCTTTGATGTCTTATTGAGTATTCAACTCATGATCTGAAAAGGCTACATCAAAGGTTTTGTTTGTTACACAAAAGAGAGAGTTGTTCTTCAGTTGTGGATTCTGAAGAATTCGAGCCTGAAGCTTCAGTTGTGAATTCTGGAGTGGCTCATCAAAGTTGTTCTTCAGTTGTGGATTCTGAAGAATTCGGTCTGAAGCTTCGGTGGTGGAATCCGGAGTGGCTCATCAGAAAGACAATTCCGTGGTGAAGATGGGGTTGGAAGAGGCACATAAAGGTTGGTTCAATTAGGCGTTGTGGATTCGCTAGATAATTGAGAGTGATACCTGTGTAATTCCTTTATATCTTCTTAGTGGATTGTTCTGGTGGCTGTGGCCCGTGGTTTTTTTATCACAATTGGAAGGTGTCCAATTGTGGTTTTTCCACGTAAAATCTTTGTGTCTCTTTCTTTTGATTGTTTGTTTGGGATTTTTATATTCTGCTTAAAATTGATACATAATCACAAATCAACATCTAGGAGGTTTCTAGATTTTTCAATTGGTATCAGAGCGGGTCGTTCTATTTTTTTTATAAAAAAAAAAAAATTTTCTTTTAGAAAGCTCTATTTTTTTTAAAAAAAAAATCTTTTAGAACGAGATCTTATTTGATTTGTGTGCATGTTTTTTTTTTTACTTTATTGTTGAAAAAAAAAAAAAACCAAAAAGATTTTCGTAGTATGATTTTGCAAGTTTGAATTTTTGAGATGTCCTTGGTGCATATTGGAATTGATGAGAATATCCATTACATGTTAATATGTGTGTGCTTTCTATGGTCATTACTCATTTTGGAGTGTGTGTTCTTTGATTAGTATGTCTCATTCTGTACACACTCTTGGATTAGCAAATTTTGGAGTCTTCCGACTTAGTGATTATTTTTTTATGGACTTCTGGCATTGTATCTTTTGCTTTTCTAGAGGAATTGACCTATACTAGCATATCATGGGTGATGTTGAGTCTCTTAACCACCTTCCATCTTTTTGCATCTCCATGGCTTTCCTCTCTATTTTTTGTATTCTAGACATGAGGAAAAGGCTACCTCAGAGTCACCAACTAGGCCATCCTTAATATATCCATGCTTCTCTGGTTCGGTTTCCATACTTTTGAGCGTGTCAGCCGCCGATGAGTGTGCAAAAGAAAAGAAAAGGAAAAAAAATGTGCAAAGAAAGAAAAGAAAGAAAAAAAAAATGTGCAAAAGAAAGAAAAGAGAAAAAAAAGAAGTGAAAAAAGAAAAGAAAAGGATTCATTGATTGAGGGGGAGCCTCCGCCTTTACTCACCAAATACCCCTTGATTCCTAGTGGTTTGACTTTCCTTAGTTATGCTTAGATTCTCGTTGGAGGTCCAGCTTTCATATCACTACTAGGATTTGAATCTTGTGTTTGTCGAACTCCAAGAGTCACACACACACTTTTATCATGAGATCTATGCTTTTCACATAATGCATCACTTTTTTTCATGAGGAATCTTCTATAAACTGTGCACATTGTATTTTCAAGTAATTGTGCTTCTTGGATAATCTTGTGTGTTTTAAGGTACAAATCTGAAATTCCTGCTTGCTTCACCATATTATATTTTGTTTTACTTGTTTAGTGAGGGGGAGTGTGGTTTATCATTCAAGAGTTTGTTAACATGAACACTTTGTTTTGTTTGGTAAGGGAGATTGGCTTTAGTTGGTTTGCTTGATGCCTTGTATTGCTTATTTATTATTTTGTGTCAGGTGCATGTGTCTTAGTTTTCATCTATTCATACTACATGTTCTTAAAATCTCCAAGTTGCATCTATTTATGTTTTCCATCTCATACTTCAAGATAATCGTGTCATATGTTTATTGCTTTTTCATATATTCTTGTGGGACTAATAGTTGTTTTGGAGATGGTGGCACTAATAGTTGTTTTGCAGATCATGACCTTGAAAAATAAGTTTGGAAAGAGATTTGGTTATAAGTGCTGGTTCCTAGTTGGTGATGTTGTTCTTGTTTTGATTGGAAATTTGTTTTAGTATTTTTGTTAGGAAATTTGTTTTAGATTGGTTTTATCCAGGATTTGACAAAGGGGGAGATTGTTAGGACCTTTTGTTGTCAAATTCCATGGATCAAAACCAAAGTTGTAATAAGAGTTCTTTAAGAAGTTGGTTTCCTTCAAAAACAGGATTACTTGGGAGTTCTACAAGAAGTTGGTTTTCTACAAGAAGTTGGTGAAGTTGGTTTTCTACAAGAAGTTGGTTTTCTTTCCCAACTAGGATTGCTTTTGGTTTTTTCTATAAATAGTTGGGTTTCTCCCAAATCTAGGCTATTCATTGATTCATTCATTGAATCCTCCAGATCTTTCTTTTTGGTTCTTAAAGGTTTATATCTGGGGATATTTTATTTTTCTTTGATGTCTTATTGAGTATTCAACTCATGATCTGAAAAGGCTACATCAAAGGTTTTGTTTGTTACACAAAAGAGAGAGTTGTTCTTCAGTTGTGGATTCTGAAGAATTCGAGCCTGAAGCTTCAGTTGTGAATTCTGGAGTGGCTCATCAAAGTTGTTCTTCAGTTGTGGATTCTGAAGAATTCGGTCTGAAGCTTCGGTGGTGGAATCCGGAGTGGCTCATCAGAAAGACAATTCCGTGGTGAAGATGGGGTTGGAAGAGGCACATAAAGGTTGGTTCAATTAGGCGTTGTGGATTCGCTAGATAATTGAGAGTGATACCTGTGTAATTCCTTTATATCTTCTTAGTGGATTGTTCTGGTGGCTGTGGCCCGTGGTTTTTTTATCACAATTGGAAGGTGTCCAATTGTGGTTTTTCCACGTAAAATCTTTGTGTCTCTTTCTTTTGATTGTTTGTTTGGGATTTTTATATTCTGCTTAAAATTGATACATAATCACAAATCAACATCTAGGAGGTTTCTAGATTTTTCATAAATGGAGAAAGTTTGAAAATAAACTTTGGAAGGCAATCTTGATGGCTGTCATGTGGTCATTATGGAAAATCAGAAACAATGTGGTCTTTAACGGGAAAATGTTCCAGTTGAATGAACTCTATGAATTGATTAAGGTGGGAATTGCTTTCTGGGTTAAATCTCACTCAAAAGAGCCTCTGTATTCAGTTCAGGATATTATTATTAACTTGCAGCAGATTAGAGCTATTGGTTCCTAACAATGTATCAGTATGTTAGGGGTGTGGGTGTTAAGCAGGGGAAGTGTGTAGTTGTCTGTCTGTGTATTGCTCTGGTTTGGAAGTTTTGCAGCTGTCTGTCTAAGTAATGCAGGGTAAGTTTGGCTGCTACTGGGGTGCTTCTGGTTTTGTCATCTGTCTGTTTGAGTTTTGTTTTGATTCGGATGTATTGCAGCTGTAGGGTTTGTTTTGTTTTTTCTTTGTATCCTATGTGGTAGGTTGGGATTAATTTTTTAGTGGTTTCTTTCCTCGCTTGGTTTGGTCTCTCACCAACCCTTCCTGGTTGAGCTTGCAGATGATTGGACTCTTTTCTCGGTACCAACCTAGTTGAGAGTGGGTTAATTTGCTATGATGCTTGTGCTCATCCCCCTTTTTTTTGATGAAATTTTATATGAATTTATGTTCTTATTATCAATAAAGGTCTTTTTTGCTGATCAAAAAAAAAAAAAAAAGGCGCATATGATGGAGTTTAAATAAATTGTATATACTACATAAAAGTTTGTGTAATAAAAAAAATATAATATTTTTGCGTGCTTAGCATATTTTTTATGTCATGTTATGCCTATTATTCTATTTGTCAATAAAATATTGACAAAATGAGTCTCATCACTCGTATTATGTCTAATATTAACAACTAAACCAAAATAATAGAATAATATAAGAAAAATAGATGGCCACTGCATTACTCATGTTTTTAAATCATATTAACATTCGTTTATAATTTACATTTAATATTCTTAAGTTTGTGTTGAATGTGAATTAGTCAAAAGTCTTTTTGTTATTGGTCAATAATGTAGTGTTTGGAACAAAGATTTTGAAAGAGATAGAAAAAATGAGTGAAATATAAATAAAATATAACTACATTTTTTATGACCGAGTGTTTGGATCAATTACGCACACCTCAATTAATCTCGGAATTCACATAAAGCGCCCTCTCCACGTAAATTGGACAAATCTCAAACAGTGCCCACGAGCATAGCCCCAAAGAGTTGAAAGCACCTACTGAGAGTTGAACCTAAAATCTGAAGAGAGTACATCCTCAGGTCCCAAATTACACCCACTAAGCCAACCAACCCCTTGAAATTATGAGATATAACTACATTTTATTCAATTTTTCATTTCCTTTTACAAATCCGTACCTAAAATGATAATCCACACTTTTTGACTGCGTGTTCTTAGAATTGCTCCCGATGTAACAGACGTTAGTTTAACTTCAGATTTTTGTGGGTTTTTCTTTTTTTTCTTTAATGAAAAACAATAAAATGTTCAAAAACACAAAAATCATTCCGTCTGAATTTTTAGAGCCTTTAACACAACCCTCAATATTCATTCTTTTGCCAGCAGCTTAACTAAGGTTAGGTTGGGACTTTAGCTAGTAAAAGAGTGAAGGGTTAGAGAGGCTATAACATGATAGTCTGGGGATTAGGATCAAAACCTCAACCCTCTCTACCTTATCTCTCCAGATCTTTTTCTGATAACCAATCTTCTTATGTGGTTCAGCTCAAACTACCTACATCCATGGAAGAGAGAGTTTCCACTATAAATAAAATAGAGAATATATGTGAGATGGCCAAAACACTTAGAACCCTCACTATTACCCGAACCTCATACTCAAAAGTAGTTGAGCCCTTGCTAGCTTTGTGCCCATGGTATTTTTTCTCTCACCCTTACATCTCTATTGGTTTTCCTCACTACTCTCTTAATCTCTCTCATAAAATCCTATAGTCCACATGAGTATTTCTAATAGTCTACCCATAAGAATTCTAATTCTATACAATTAAGTAACCAAATCCTACAGATATTAGGTTTCTTAGTAGATTACGAATTCCACTATTCTAACCCAAATACATATATATACCAACCTAATAACTGTATAGGACTCACATTTATCATATGAATAGACTAATCCTAACAAAAACACATAACACATTAAACTATGCAACACCAAGACCAAACAAAGAAGAGAAACCCTGAAAACTAAGAAAATATGAAACTAAAACCTTGACCCGAAAAAAGAAACTAAGTCCTCGATGGAGACCACCTCTATTACAGTAAAAAATCTTAAAGAAGCTTCTTGATGTGCTACAATTGGAACACAAAATTGATCACACCAAACTCAAGAGAAGCATTTGATTGGCTTTTTTTCGTTTTTCTCTTTTGGTCATTAATTTTGTATTTGATTGGTTTTGTTTCATATTTCAACTTAGTTGAGATATGGCCTTTAAATTATGATACTTTTGTCTTGGCCTTTTGTGCCTTCTTGATGTAATTTTTGTATATCTTGTACTTTTATTTTGCATCAATAAATTTTTTTCACCGATCAAAAAAATAAAAAAAAGTCAAGAGAAACATGCTTTAGATTTAACCCAAACAGCCATTCTCGTCACTATGAGCTCAAGAAGAAGAACCCAATCGCGTTGAACTTTATTAAACACCAAATCATTTCTAATGAACTAAATCGACCAGAGGATCACAAATGGAATCGTTTCTGAAATGACCCCCTTTTTTTTCCTAACTAGAACTCATTGCCACCAAGACAACAATGCATTCTGTGGGAGCCAAAAATAATATATCAGCTTATGGGGGATAACTGATACAAGGCCTGACAATGGGCCTTGCCCAAACAAGCAAACCCACCAAACAAATATCTACTAAGTAAATATCACACCCTATATCTATATAAAGGAGGGCATTCCAATGAGTAAGGTATGCCTCATCTCTTAACACCAAATAGCACACACACACTCATTAGTTCTTCATCATCTCTCACTACAACATTTTCTTAGTTTGG
This sequence comes from Camellia granthamiana, assembly GCA_036172215.1. Classification (NCBI taxonomy): domain Eukaryota; kingdom Viridiplantae; phylum Streptophyta; class Magnoliopsida; order Ericales; family Theaceae; genus Camellia; species Camellia granthamiana. Next base: position 11,905 of record JAXFYN010000214.1, read on the forward strand.
TGACATTTGAAAGTGCCACAAAACTATTCTTCTAATGACATTTTTTGGTCTTGTGGCATTTTTAACAAGTGCCACTTCTATCGGTGCCACGGTAGATATGAGTGCCACAGTAAATACTTGCAAGTGCCACTGCACCATCATGGCTGAAAACTTTCAATGACATTTTAATGTCATGGTATATATTATTTGTGGCACTATCAAGCGCCATTAAAAAAAGAGTTAGTGACACTTGTAAGTGTCATTACACCATCAAGACTAAAACCTTTCAGTGACACTTTAATGTCATAGTAGGCACTATTCGTGACGCTATCAAGTGCCATTCATGACGATAATTCGTTGTAGAACAATTTGATCCGCTCTTGCGGAGACTCGAACCGCCAACCTTCCGCACCATAAACCTTATACACCACACTCTTCCCACTACACCTCTATAGCACCACATGATTATATATGCAACATATATTATTTATATAGTACATACATCCATATTAATATAAAAGTATATGTATAAACATAATTATTTTATTGAACATAATTTATGTAAAATAAACTATTTACTACCAAAATAAAAAAAAAAAAAGACCACTTTTGGCTATTTTTAGTCGCCAATTCTATACTTTTGGCTACTAATTGTTTTTTAGTTGCTAAAAAACTTAACTTTTGTCGACCAAAATCGGATTTGGTCGCCGAAGATGCACTTTCAGCTACTAAAATTTTGGTCACCAAAAAATTTTATTCCCGCCTTAGGATTTTAGTTCTCCCGTGCTAAAAATGACCACTTTTGGCGACTAAACTTATTTTTTAGTCACCAATTGTAGACTTTTGGCTACTAAAATTTTTTTTGGCACCAAAAAGCTTTACTTTTGGCAACTAATGCTGTTTTGGTCGCTAAAAACTATACTTTCAGCGACCAAATTTTTTTGGTCAGGAAATTTAGTCGCCGAATATGCTTTTTCCTGTAATGTATATTGAGTTTAATTCATTTATTTTTAATCATTTACTGCATTTTAAAAATTTAGAAAATATATTGACATTTTTTGTTTTTTCAAAAATGTCATTATAAGCTTGGAAAGTTTTTTATTTAGTGGCATTTCTCAAAATGCTATAAAATATTTGTTTATGACACTTTTCACCTAAGTGCCATAAAAAGTAATTTGCACCTACCTAGTGTCCTGACATTTTTAAAAAAATGCCATTGCAACTAAAGTTTAGTGGCATCTGTTGATAAATGTCACGAACATAATTTTTTGTGTCATTATTTTATAAAATGTCATAAAATTGATGTGATATTTCTTTATTGAAATGCCACTAGAGCCTTATATGTTTTGTGGTTCTGTGGCATTTTTCTAAAACATTTAATGCCAATTTTTATTTTTATGGCATTTTCTAAAAACATACTACTAGTGTAGTGTCACTAAAGTGTAAATTTGTTATAGTGACATTTTTGTTGTAGTGAACTGACACTTTTTTTAATTGAAATGCCACTAGAGCCTTGTATGTTTGTGGCTCTATGACATTTTTCTAAAAAATGCCACCAAATATTCTTTTTGCTACATTTTTTAAGAACATGCCACTAGTATGGTGTCACTAAAATATGTTTTTGTTGTACTGTTGTGACACTTGTTCATTGAAATGTCACTAGAGCCTTTTATGTTTGTCGTTTTGTGGCATTTTTCAAAAACGTGCCACTAAATATCATTTTTGTGGCATTTTCTAAAAATATGCCACTAGTGTAGTGCCACTAAAGTATGTTTTTGTTGTAGTTTTGTGACACTTGTTCATTGAAATGTCACTAGAGCCTTTTATGTTTGTCCTTTTGTGGCATTTTTCAAAAACGTGCCACTAAATATCATTTTTTGTGGCATTTTCTAAAAATATGCCACTAGTGTAGTGCCACTAAAGTATGTTTTTGTTGTAGTTTTGTGACACTTGTTCATTGAAATGTCACTAGAGCCTTTTATGTTTGTCGTTTTGCGGCATTTTCAAAACGTGCCACTAAATATCATTTTTTGTAGCATTTTCTAAAAATATGCCACTAGTGTAGTGCCACTAAAGTATATTTTTGTTGTAGTGTCTCTTTGATTCAAGTTACTAACTTTATCATCGGAGTGTCTCTGACCGACAACCCTGGTTGGGTAGCGCCGACCATGCTTATCTTTGCGGATTTATTGGGCAAAGCTCATCTCTTTGTTGGATCTTTACAATCCATGTGAGATGATTTTTTGGATCTCACAATTGGCACTATATGTAAGAAAGAGATAAAGAATTCAATGAAGAGAAGAATAAATACAACACTTAAGGTGCTCAGACCAATGAGCACCAAGGTTAACCAATCTTTTTCTAAAAAAAGAGACCCACAACTGCATATTTGGCTTCTTTCTTTTTGATTATGTTTATTGCTAAAGTTCAAGTATACATATATATATATGATAAAACCCTTGTTGAATATCAATATTGCTTAGAAAGGTTGACAAAACAAGATGAAATTAGTAGCTCTACAATTGCGTCTTGACTCTCTTTCTCTCTAGAATTGTTCCTAGCAAGCTATTAAAAAAATAAAAAAATAAATTAAAAAAATGCTGCCAACCAAGGGGCCGAGTAGCTCATTCACTGCTTCACTGCTTCAGACCACCGCCGGAATTATAAGATGCCGAATGTACTCCAAACCCGTATCACATCCCATCCTCAAAATCGGGTTCTGTGAACATAATATTATTATCCATATGTGCCGAACTCACCAAATGGAATCGTGAAACAATCTCAGCAAAGAGTAAGGATTGTTCGGCGTCGATGAAAGGCTGAGAATAAGCCTTGTCGAGCACGTAAAATCGAAGATCATTCCCCCTGATTATCACCAAGGTTCTTCGACAATGTCGTCCACCCGCAAGAAGACCCGTTTTCTAGCAAAGGCATTGGCCACCTTGACCAAGCTCAGCGAGAAAAGCTAAAGTTCCCCAATGCTAAACCACACCGAGTAAAATGGAGAGACGACTTTCTACACAGCCGAAGTATTTCTCATTCGGAAAACTATTTCAACAGTCGGAATCCAACGCCTTGAATTGCCTAGTAGACCACAAGCCATACTGACAACTATAACACTACCATTCTCAGCGACCATAACACCCGTTTGACAATTGATAATTACAACGAGCTTGCCGAGTTACTAACATTGCGAAGCCACCAAATTAGACCCATGATCAAGTTCACTAATATTCTTACTAGAAAACATTGCAAAGCCGATACACGTCAGTCACACACAGCGATAACTACAATCGCACCTCAGCCACCACTTTGCCGACCAATTTCCACGCCGAAAAGTAAACTGGCCCCGATTATTTGAGTTCAAATTCAATGACCCATCATGAGCCTCACCAAGCTCTTTTGTCAAGCATATTCCGCTGCCAAGCACACTTCACCACCGAGCACATCCTGCCAAGAGCACATTTTTCCAAACACCTTCCTTCAACTGACTACACTTTAACCGATGACAAGAGCCGAACAATACCCAAAAGAAAAAATAAATTAATAGAACAATGTTATTTTTGGTCAACTTTTGGAGGTCCGACGGCATCCAAACAAATGCAAAATGAGACGTCTGGATGATGGAATGAATACTAGGCTGCGAGATGAATCCAACACCACAAAAATGAGGCCAATTGAACTTAAAACGAGGGATATACAAGGGCTCAAAGTCAAGAGTTTGAATTTAAAAATTCTGGATTTCACGACCTGCCGCATGGAGAAGATGACATTAGGATTTATCATACGCTTCTCGGCACAAGGTGCTCTATTGCATCTTACCGCGTTTGGGTTAATCGGGTTGTTCGATAACTTCGGGCATGACTACCCTCAAGGTTTTCGCCGTGTAGAATCCATTTTCGGAGTCCAATTTTACAAATTCTGAGGCTCAAATTGGGATCAATAAACTGACAAATCAGGGACATTAAATGATAGATCAACGGTCAGATCGTGACCGATCAGCATGCAATTTTGACAGCAGGCTCCTGGAGTGCTAAGCCACAATCATCCATCTTCACCGATCATTCATTCATCTCTTAACCATCTACTGCCACCTGGGGCAGGACCCACAACTTGAATTCGTTTACATTCGGCTTCTCACCATTTGTCATCTTCTTATACACCAACAAAAATATATATATATATATAGCTCAAGTGTGTTTACAATTATTAATTCATCTATATCTTTTGTAACAATCTTATGGTTTAATTAGTAGTGCATCAACATTACTCAGACACACATCAGTCATTCGGCTACTAACTTGTTGAAATTTGCACAGCCACTCGACTGTTTTTCGGGCACATGGCACCAAAATCCATCACCACGCTCATCGGCAATAATCTTCCTTGCTTAAATGGTGTAAGTATATATCCATAATCATGTTGGCTACAACTGCAAAGTCGTTTCAACATAGAACTAGCATCTCAACTTCAAATTGCTCCAAGATTTTGGAGGTGTCAATATCAAGATCTAAATATACCAGAAGGTTTGTGCCAACTAGAGGAGTCCTGACCCACCAACCAAAAGAGCCAAAATTTAACCAATGTCTATCGATAGTTACGAAACATACAAACTTTTCAGAAAACTACAATTTTCGAAGCTGTCAAAATCAAATTTTGAACATACCAGTGTGAAGTGCTCATTGAGATGAGTCCAACACAACAAATCGCATCAAAATCGGAGCTAAAACGAAGTCGTACGAGCCAGCCGAAGTTTGCTGAGAAATTTCACTATATCGTCGGAGAAGATGACCTACGTTGGACAACATAAACAATTATTCAGTGCATTGCGGCTAAGTTCCATCCTATCATCGCCGAATAACAGTTACATTTATATACATAACTTATAAAATATGAACACAAGGATCTTTTATGGCAAAGTGGTTTAGTCTTATTCCTTATTCCTAAGGGTGAGGGTTCAACTCTTGCTGACAACAACTTTACTTTTATTTTTGCCAAAGACGCCTAGCCGAGCCAAGCCGTCTAACTCAACAATATAAGTGAAATTATCCAATGCTTCGCAGAGCCCAATTCTCCACCGATCTACACTATCAGATCCATTTTGGCTAAAACTATGCCATCAGGAGTCTGATTCCAATGATCCAATAGTCGTTTCCAACTATTTGGCGCCTTCTGAACACCTCCGTATGGTTTGATTTTTCAAATTCCATACCACCACTCTGTCACTTTTATATGTAGTGCCATATATCGCAGCTCAAACAACATTTTTCCTGCCATGCTTGGAGTTTGATCAATGCTGACTTCAACAACTACACCATATTTGGAGACTTCCCGCCTATATCACAACTCGAATCATTTGTCGCCAAAGCCGAACTTGCCCCGAAACATGGCAAATCGATCCTCAGCAATTTCAACACGCGCCCATTATGAATTCCTTCCGAAGTACACCTGTCATTCGAAAGCACTAGGGCAAGGAATCCGCTTCAACAATTTGTTCTCGACTTACTCTTCAGCACTTTTGGTCAATGTCCAATCTGCATTCCTTCCGATTAACACCTGTCATTCGAAAGCAATGGGGTAAGTATACATTAGATAGCAGAGCAATGCTAGGCAATCAATGACACGGGATGCACTATTCAAAATCTTTGCAATATTGGCAACTGATCGCCACTTAAAATTAGCAAAAGTCTCCGAATACGGCGCAATCTTCATACTCGGCACGGAACGCCATCAGCAAAGTTCTCCGAATTCGGAGCAAAACATACATATAGCAATTGTGGCATCCTTATTGTAGGCCTTGCCTAAAGGATGTAATACTGCAGTCTACGGCCCTCGCCCAGGGGTAATTATACCGTGGCCTATGATCCTCACCCGAGAGTAACAATGCCGTGGCCCATCGTTACAGAGATCTCTGATGTAGACACAAGGGGTCCCGATGTTAGACTTATATCATCCCATCGTGCACTATTGAATGTACCACATATATATATATATATATATGCTTTGTGAACTTTGATATGACAAGTAATCGTTTATGATACAATTTGTTTGGAACTCATGTGAGATAATTTCGTACTATGATAGACATCATTCATTAATTTCGTACTCACTAGGCTTTAGCTCACCCCTCTTCCTTTTATACATATAGTTATACATATATTTGCACATACATTCAAGCATGCATGCATTCATGCAGTGATTCATTCATTCATTTTTATTCATTTATCCGAAGTGTTCTTTATTAAGAAACCTAATATCTATCTGAACAATGTAACTCGGCAATAAAAACTCTCATTCCTTCTATCGCAGGCAATGGAAGTTTTTAGGCAATTGTAGGAGCCAGAAAATAATATATCAGTCTATTGGGGCTAACCCAAACAAGGCCTGACAATGGGCCTTGCCCAAACAAGCAAGTCCACCAAACAAATATCTACCAAGCAAATATCACACCCCACATCTATATAAAAAGAGGGCATCCCAAAGAGTAAGGTATGCCTCATCTCCGAGCACCAAACAGCACACACACACTCATCAATTCTTCATCATCTCTCTTTGATTCAAGTTACTAACTTTATCATCGAAGTGTCTCCAGCCGCCAACCCCGATTGGGTGGCGCTGACCATGCTTATCTTTGCAGATTTATTGGCCAAAATTCATCTCTTCGTTGGATCTCTACAATCCATGTGAAAGGATTTTCTGAATCTCACAAGTTCATAGAACTTGGATAAACCAACAACATCCCCCACCTTTTGATAAGTGTTGATCAAATCTTCAATAATTACTTTCAGTTATAATTTAGAACTATTCTTCTTATTTGATTTAATTTAAGAAATAATTTTTAAAATTTTAAAAAAAAACTCAATCTTTAGTCCTTGAGATTACAATACACATACTTTTTTAATATAATTATTTTAACAACTCGGTCTTTTAATTCTTGAAATTACGACACCCATACTTTTTCAATATACTTATTTTATATTATTACACATTCTTGATTATGTCAGGATCAGAAAATATATGAGTATTAAACATACTTTATTAGTTTTTTTAATTCAAAGAGAGGCCAATTTATTAATTACCTAAGTTTTAAAACTTTTTCTAAATTTAAAATAAGATTAAATACATTGTTTGTCCCTAAAGCATGCACATTGTGTCATTTTAATTCTAAATATATAAATCATGTTTGTTTATCTATTTTTTTTTAAATAGTCTTCACTACAAGAAAAAGCATATTTGGCGACTAAAAAAGCACCTTTGGTCGCTGAAAATAAAGGTTTTGGCGACTAAAAATAATTTAGTAGCCAAAAGTAAAATTTTTGGTGAATAAAAAAATTTAGTAGCCAAAAGTATAGGTTTTTGGCGACTAACAATCTGTTTGGTCGCCGATATAAGGCTTTTACCGACTAAAAATATTTTAGTAGCCAAAAGTGAGGCATTGGGCGACTAAAAAGATATTTAGTAGCCAAATGTTATGCTTTTACTGACAAATAAAATTTTAGTAGCCAAAAGTGAGGCTTTTTGGCGACTAAAAATAATTTAGCAGCCAAATGTGAGGCTTTTTGGCGACTAAAAAGAAGTTTAGTCGCCAAAAGTGGTAATTTTAGAGCGGGAATTAAATTTTTTAGCGACTAAAAAAATTAGTAGCCAAAAGTATAGAATTGGCGACTAAAAAGAAGTTTAGTCGCCAAAAGTGGCCTCTTTTTTTTTCTAGTAAATAATTTATTTTTACATAAATTATGTTCAATAAAAAATAATTATATTTATATATATATATACTTTTATATTAATACGGGTCTATGTACTATATAAATAATATATGTTGCATATATAATCATATGGTGTTACAGAGGCGTAGTGGAAGGTGTAAACATAAATTTCAAAACATGAAACTTCATGTTTCGGATCATCTACCATGTATATCATCAAGAAATCAAGACAAAAACTTACCCGAATCCATCGATGAACGGTTAAACGGAAGCGTCTGATTGTCAATAAAACCTTTGCTATTGACTTTGTTAGTGCCTTCTAATCCTTTCCCTTTTGGTGTCTTATGTTTCTCCTTGAGAGGATTTAGAAGAAGAATGGCAGTTTTTCACCATTGGAAGGAATAGGGACCATAACAAAACTTAAGGCTGAAATTGGTTTTTAAACCATATAACGGTGTGGCAGTTTGTTTTCAAAAAGAAAACCAACTTAACCAATTTGTTTTAATTTCTATTTCTGCCCCTCATAGAAATAGAAATTACTCAACTAGTATCTACACATTAGGTCCATGACACATATACCCTTAAGCCTATTAACTAAATTGAATCACTTAAATTGTAGGCTTCTTATAAATGATAACACCACATTTAAATATGTGGTCCCATTGAGACATTATCTAACAATCTCCCACTGGACCACATATGTAACCTGAAAAATGTGCTTAACTTTAGTGAGCTCAGAAATTTGTTATCATGACCTGAGGGTATCCAAAAAATCTTGTCCATTAACTATATTGATATAGGATCAAAGTGGTCTTCGTTACATTAATCGTAACTCGACCCACCAATGGTCACGTATACCAATATAGCTAAATAACATAGATCAATCATGGATGCGTAGCATGGAAATTGCATGTAATGTGATCCATACATGCCTATTTCCAACTGGTCCTACTTAACTTTATTGAGATCAATACTTCACAATACGTAACAGAGTGTAATAAACTGAATACTTCATTTCTGCAGAAATTAATCTAATTATATAGATAAAACTCAAGGCTGACATAAAGCAGTAATATAAATACAAACTCCCACTAAACCAGAATGTTCTCAAATAGAACAACACCCATATGAGCAGTGTGCTCATGAAAGACCTTGGGTGGTAGTCCCTTCGTAAGTGGATCCGCTATCATGAAGTTTGTCCCAATGTGCTCTATGGAAATCTGTCCACTCTGCATTCTTTCTTTTACAACTAGGAACTTGATATCAATATGCTTTGATTTTGTCGAGCTCCTGTTGTTATTGGAATATAAAACTGCAGACTTATTGTCACAATATAACTTAAGTGGTCTTTCAATGCCTTCCAAAATACGCAACCCAGTGACAAAATTCCGCAGCCATATCCCTTGGTTTGATGCCTCATAACATGCTACAAACTCTGCAGCCATGGTGGATGAAGCTATGAGCGTCTGCTTTGCAGACCTCCAAGAAATTGCTCCGCCAACTAACAGATAAATATAGCCTGATGTGGATTTCCTACTATCTTGGCACCCAGCAAAATCGGAGTCGGAATATCCAATGACCTCTAACTTATCCGATCTCTTATATGTGAGCATATATTCCTTTGTTCTCTGCAAATATCGCATAACACGCTTGACTGCTTTCCATTTGAGGCCATGTTTTCAAACATACATACATATATATATATATATAAACACATGATGTTATCCATTTGAAAAATGAATTGCCCATCCGAATTATGTTCCATTTCCAGAAAACAAAACAGAATTTGCAGCAGAGGAAAAAACAGAAAAAAAAAAAAAAAAACAGAATCTGATTCCAGGAAACTAAATAGGATGAATAAAAGCATATCAATTCTGATAATACACATGATATAACCGCTCTGATACCACTTGTAAACATAAATTTCAGAACATGAAACTTCATGTTTCGGATCATCTACCATGTATATCATCAAGAAATCAAGACAAAAACTTACCCGAATCCATCGATGAACGGTTAAACGGAAATGTCTGATTGTCAATAAAACCTTTGATATTGACTTTGTTAGTGCCTTCTAATCCTTTCCCTTTTGGTGTCTTATGTTTCTCCTTGAGAGGATTTAGAAGAAGAATGGCAGTTTTTCACCATTGGAAGGAATAGGGACCATAACAAAACTTAAGGCTGAAATTGGTTTTTAAACCATATAACGGTGTGGCAGTTTGTTTTCAAAAAGAAAACCAACTTAACCAATTTGTTTTAATTTCTATTTCTGCCCCTCATAGAAATAGAAATTACTCAACTAGTATCTACACATTAGGTCCATGACACATATACCCTAATATGTACCTTTCTTTACACGCCAGGCGACGTATTTGGCACAATCCTTCTTTCTGTGTCCGGGCTTGCCACAAAAGAAACAACCATCCTGCACTTTCTATTTCTTTGGTTCCGGACCCTTAGGAGCAGCAACTTCCTTTCCCTTATGCTTTCTTTTGCCCGTATGCTTGGAGGTGCTGGCCAGATGAGCACTTTCAGTCCGGTCTTGCTTCAATCTCTCTTCCTCTTGCACACAAAATGAAATGAGCTCATTGAGAGTCCATTTCTCCTTCTGGCAGTTATAACTGACCTTAAATTGGTTAAATTGTGCAGGAAGAGAGATGAGAACTAAATGCACGAGCAAATCATCAGATAGGTCGAGCTTTAGTGCCTTAAGTTTTGAAGCAAGATGAGACATTTCCATGATATACTCGCGAACATTACCATTGCCTTTATACTTTATTGAAATCAAGCTTGCTAAAAGCGTGCTTGTTTCAGCCTTATCATTTTTAGCAAAACGTTTTTGAATTTCGGAAAGAAATTTACCGGCAACGGTAACATCCTCTGTTATTGCACCCCGAAAGACTTCTGGAATCCCACGCTTCATGATCATAAGACTTAGCCTGTTAGAACGATCCCACTTTTCAAAGTACACAATTTCCTCAGGAGTACTTTGTTCAGTGAGATCATTCGGTTTTGGCATTCTTAATGCCAAGTCTATGTCCATGCAGCCGAGAACAATCAATATGTTCTCTTTCCAGTCCTTAAAGTTTGTTCCATTTAACATTGGAACATTGTTCATGTTGGCAGAGATTGAAATAGTCGACATTAAAGCTGAATGAAATAAAAAACGAATAAACAATTATGCTCACATTAATTAACCAAACAGATAATCTCTAAATAAATTAATTTAATGACAACATCTCAAGATACCTAGCACAACATTAATACCAAGCCTTTGGGTAGTGATATTAACTGTAAGTGGTATTCTTGTTGTAATGATCAAACATTGACAATAAGTTATGTCAAATAACAAATCTATCTTTTGATGGATTTATTATTCACATTAGGTTTCCTTGACAATTGGCACATGTTTATCACCACAATATGTGTGTGTAATTCTGCCAAGTATGAATCATGTCTTTGGACCGATAAATACCCGCATGAGATACACATACATGAACATCAAAACATTCCATATAAAACAATCTAGACAAGAGAGATTACTTTTGTGACATCTTGTTTGAATTGACTTATATTTAGAACATTAGAAAATTAAATTTCCGTAGACGTTGTATGAAATTACATTAAATTTAAAGATTTCTAAATTTGTTACCCCGTATATGTTATATAATCTGCAGCAATCCCAATTATATACATATATATATATAAATATATATATATATATATGTATATAATTGACGGTTCCAAAAAATAAATTTTTTTTTTTTTTTTTTAAACCACAAATCACATGTATCAAGTGAAAAGAAAACTCCAAATCAATTCGTTATAAGAAAATTAGAACATAATGGTATTCTGATTCACAAATGACATGCAAGAATTAATTATTAAATTCCAAAAAAAAAAAAAAACCAAGCCACATCTTTATTGTGGAAAAGAACACAAAATGCTCTGTTGCAAACATCCAGGAAAAACAATACAGAAACCACGGGGTTGTCTTTGTTTCATACATTCAAGAACAAACAGTGCAGAAACCAAACCCGTTATACAAAAAACCACACATGCACCCAAGAACCAATCAAGCCGTATGAAAAATAAATATATATACATGATATAAATATATTAACACATGCATTTAAGAGATGAAGAAACTGCCAAAAAACAAAAAACCAAACCGTTTGAACAGTCACTGTTAAACAAAAAAAAACTGCTCTGTTTTTTTTTTTTTTTTTTTTAAACATACAATCATCCATATATATATATACATATATATATATATTAACACATGCAATATATCCATTTGAGGCCCTGTTTTCAAACATACATATATATATATATATATATAAACACATGATGTTATCCATTTGAAAAATGAATTGCCCATCCAAATTATGTTCCATTTCCAGAAAACAAAACAGAATTTGCAGCAGAGGAAAAAACAGAAAAAAAAAAAAAAAAAAAAACAGAATCTGATTCCAGGAAACTAAATAGGATGAATAAAAGCATATCAATTCTGATAATACACATGATATAACCGCTCTGATACCACTTGTAAACATAAGTTTCAGAACATGAAACTTCATGTTTCGAATCATCTACCATGTATATCATCAAGAAATCAAGACAAAAACTTACCCGAATCCATCGATGAACGGTTAAACGGAAGCGTCTGATTGTCAATAAAACCTTTGATATTGACTTTGTTAGTGCCTTCTAATCCTTTCCCTTTTGGTGTCTTATGTTTCTCCTTGAGAGGATTTAGAAGAAGAATGGCAGTTTTTCACCATTGGAAGGAATAGGGACCATAACAAAACTTAAGGCTGAAATTGGTTTTTAAACCATATAACAGTGTGGCAGTTTGTTTTCAAAAAGAAAACCAACTTAACCAATTTGTTTTAATTTCTATTTCTGCCCCTCATAGAAATAGAAATTACTCAACTAGTATCTACACATTAGGTCCATGACACATATACCCTTAAGCCTATTAACTAAATTGAATCACTTAAATTGTAGGCTTCTTATAAATGATAACACCACATTTAAATATCTGGTCCCATTGAGACATTATCTAACAGAAGGAGTATGTTGTATAAGGTTTATGGTGTGGGAGGTTGATGGTTCGAATCTCCAACAAAGAAAATAGTAGTCAAATGTTGCACTTTCAGCGACCAAACACGCGTTTAGTCGCTAAAACATTCGCCGACAGGGTTTAGGCGACTAACTTGGCGACAAAAAAATTTAGTCGCTAAATGGTATCAGTGACTAAAAATCCGACCTTTGGCGACTAATATTTTGGTTGGCAAAACTGTTATTTCTTGTAGTACTTTATTGTTGTTTTCTCCAAATTTTACATCGCACGATAATTTTTTTAAGAGTTTGAATGAAAATTTAAACAACATTGGCATTGGGACAATTTAAATAGGAATTATTGGAGATCAAATTGATATGATTGAAATAATAAGAACTAAAATAAATCAAAGCGTACACTTTGACGACAAACATCAAATTTAGTATTAAGATTTTTTGTAATGAATTTTTCTGTAATGGTATCCAACAATATATGTTTAAAGTTGAATTACATAGTATTAGGATGTGTGATTTTAATGTCATTTTATATTTTAGCTCAAACTGTTAAATTACATTATGTTGACATGTCTTGTTATAATAAAAACAAAACAAGATCATTATAGAAAAATCAGAATCAAATAACCTTTTCCATTATATTGTCCACTTGCAACTTCGTGATTATTTATAATATTTTATGTGTCTAATATTTTCGACTTATGTTCAAAATAATTAAAATATATTGTAATTTTGGATTAAGCAATGCTAGTATATTTATCACAAAATTTCTTTACCATTTTATATTATCTAAGTACATGACAAGCCACATAGCTAATCACACATAATGGTAACAAAAGAAATATATATATATATTATATTTATGAAAATTTAAAAATTAATCATAGAAACTTTGTTTGACAAATTTTTTAGTCTATAAATTGAGAACCTCAAGTTTTTAAATTGGGTTCAAAATATAAACTCAAAAGAAGTATTTACATTGGTATTAGTTTTGGTTGTGGTTTATAAATAAAGCCAGAGACTAAATAAATAAATAAATAAATAAAAAAAAAAACCACCAATGCACACTATTTGTAACTTTACTACAAAATTACTCAAATATTTATAAACTTACATAAGTGATCCCATAAAATGTGTAAGTTGAATACAAATTAGTATAAGTCTTAAGTTTTCACGAGCTTGCATAAATTTGTATTCAACCTACACATTTTTACAATGTTACTTATGTAAATTCGTAAAAATTTATATAATTTTATAATAAGATTATATATGGTATGCATTCTAGGCCAGGCCATTTTCCCATTTCGAAACTACTTGGAAACAAATTTCAACATTTTTTTATTGAGTTCGTTGTACTTGCAAACTGCCTTTTATTGCACTTGATGTTCTTTACTCTGGTATTTGGTATTAGGTCCATGCTTTTTTTTTCAGTTTAAAATCAAATTAGAGTGTGTTATCTGAATTTATAAACCCACTATAGAGTCTATATCGGTAATCCAAACCATTCAATAATTAGGACTCGTCAAGTATTTCATTTTTACAAAAAATCACGTTGATCGAATATAGATAGCCACTTGATCAGATCAAATTTGTGTTAACGATAATTATGATTTTAAAAATAAATTGTTGACATAAATGTGATCTGATCAAGTAACTATTGATATCCGATCAACGTGATTTTTTTAAAGGGATGAAGTACTCGATGAGTTCTACATATTTACGATTTGAAACATCAATATAAGTTTCGTGGCAGGCCACAGAGCTCTAACAAGACAGTCCAATTAAAAAACTCAACTGAAGAGAAGTGGTGGCCTTAGTATTATTATTAAATTCCTCAATTGTTTAGTTTGACTGAAGTCCAATATATTGGAAGATTAACAATAAGGTTATGGGCACAAAATTGATCATAAAATTTAAGGTAAACTATTAATAGGTCTTAATAGTTAAATTTAATTATCATCAAATCCTATTAAAAATAAATTATAAGATAATTGTTGCTAAAATAATTTTTTGTGACTATTTTTTTTTGCATATATTGCTAAAAATTGACAATTAATATTTTTTTGTCACAGTTTTTATAAATTGTAGCTAAAACTTATAATTAGTGACTTTTTGTGGCAAAATTTTCAAATTGTCGCTGAAAATTGAAAATTAATGACTTTTTTTTTGTGGCGATTTTTTTAAAAATTGTTGCTAAAATTTATAGTTAGAGACATTTTATATCAAAATTTTCAATCTGTCGCTGAAAATTAACAATTAGTGACGTTTTTTCATTGTATTTGATAAAAATGTCATTAATTATCATATAACATATTAAATAATAAATTTACTTATTAAAACCTACACGTAAGTCCCCTTAAAATTAATTAAAAAATAATTTTAACCATACATATTATATGATGGAGTCTACTTATATTTTATGTAAAAATAATGTTTGAGGGCCCGAAATTAGCGGCTCGAATTGGCTCAAAACCCAAAACGACGTCGTTTTGGGTTTTGATATTTTTTTTTTCCTTCTTTCTTTTCTTTTCTTCCTTTTCTTTCTTCTTCTTCGTTGAGTTGAACAGAGGCGAGAGAGAGAACACAGAGGCGAGAGAGACGTCGTCGCAGCTCGTCGGCATCCCAGCTCGTCGGCCGATCTCGCAGCTCGTCGCTCGTCGGCATCGCAGCCCCGCCTCCACCTCTACCTCCGCCCGCGCCGCCTCCGCCTCCGCCTCCACCTCCACCTCCACCTCCACCTCCACCTCCGCCCGATTTTGTTGGCCCCTCCAGTCCAGTTCTCCTCCTCCTTCTTCTCCTCCTCCTCCTCTTTCTTCCCCCTAATTTCGAGCCAAATTCGAGCCCCTATATTCGGGCTCTGTACCATTACTGTTTATGTAATTGATTACGTATTTATAATCACTCCCTTATGTTTTATGTAGTTGATTATGTATTTATAATCATTCTTGTTGGAAGATTTATGTCCCTCTTTTTATTACATTTTATATACCATCTATCTGATGTAGCGCATTAATTTTTAAGTTATGTCTCGTTTGAGAATTGACTATTTTAATTGATATTTTAATTTTTTTTATAAAAAAAATATGTAAAAAAATAGAAAAAATGATATGATAATTTATAATAATATTTTAACTTTTTAGCTAAAATTTAAAATCTCCAACCTTAATATATATATATACACAAATAAATGTCCACACACACAAACACGTATTTTGATTTTTGTTTTAAATTATTTTTAAACATTTTATTTCAGATGTTTAGGCGTCGTTTGGTAACACTTACGTTTTCAATTTTCAGTTTATATTTACAAAAATTAAAAAAACTCAAATAAAAACTTGTTTGGTAAATTTTTGATTTATAAATCAATTATAGCGATCCCAGGTTTACCCTTGTTGTACAGTGATCCGGACTCGTGTCTGTTGATGTTAGTAGTTGATTATTATCTTGTTTACATCCTTTCCTATTTTGTATTTGAGTTATAGGATGTGTTGGGCAGGTCTGTTACAGGTTGGTTGTGTCTGGGAGCCAAGTGTTGCTGTCCAGAATTTTGGGCCTTCGCTCGAGCGAGGGTTTGGTCGCTCGAGCGAGGGGTATGTTTTGTGTCTGGTGGGTCGAGCCAGGATGCCTTCGCTCGAGCGAGCGATTGCGTCTGGTTCAGATGCTTAGAGTTGCATTTTTTGGCTCGAGCGAGCTTTTCTTCGCTCGAGCGATCTGGTTTGTCTTCGCTCGAGCGAGCGTTCCGTCGCTCGAGCGTGCATCTGGTTGCAGACCTGATGGTTTGCGTTCTTGGCTCGAGCGAGCTTTCTTCGCTCGAGCGAGCTTCTAAGTTTTTGGCTCGAGTGAGAGTTTCTGTGTCTGGTCGCTCGAGCGACCAAGTCTTCGCTCGAGCGAGCCTTTTTATATCAGTTAGCAGCAGCCGAGATGAACTTCACTTTTTCAAAACTTTTTCATCTTAATCCCTAGATCTGAGACCCTCTCTCTCTAGACTTGTCTTCTCTCTAAGAAATCATCTCTTTCTAGTGTGAATCTACCCTAGGTGCTTTGTTAAAAAGATAGAGGGTGACTTGGGCTTCGATTTAATCTGAAAATCTTTGGATTTGGAGCACGTTGGTTGTTGGGTCTTCATCTCCTTTTGAGCTCAAACTTTGAGGTAGGGATATCCTACTCCTCTTTATGGATTTTGTCTTTAAATTTTAGCATTTTGATATGTTGGGTGTTATTGGGTAATTTTGAGAAACTTTGGGCCTTTTGTGTAATTTTACAAGAGTTGGGGTTTTATTTTAAATGAACCTAGAGGCATGTTTGGTATAGAAACATGAATAAATGTTGAAACATTGATGAAAATGGAACCTTAGGGTTGTTTTGTTAATTATGGGAATTTGCCCCAATTGTTTTAATTAATTAATGCATATAATTAATTAAAGAAAATGAGGAATTGAATTGGAAATGTTGAGATTGGAAGTGTATGGGATTAAAGGGTGTAGTTGATTTATTTATCGCTCACCAAATTGAAATGTTGATTTAATATCCATTGTGCATTTATTTTCTGTTTAGAAATAACTGTTTTGGGCTATCGGTGGAGGATAGTCGTGATTGTTGTAGACAATGCATAATGATTAGGCAAACAAAAACTAATCAATGGAATGTGTCATGGGACTTGACGGTTGATAGAATACATTAAATTTATGTATTGATTGATTGTGTGTAGAACCTTTGTGTTTATATACATCGTGTGTAGAGGAGGAGATGGGGGATGTACTCCGCGGTTTAGGGGAAGATAGGGGATGTACCTTTAAACCGGATAGTGTTGGGAGGAGATAGGGGATGAACTCCGTAGATATAGCTCATATGCTTGTCCAGAGAAGTGCAGATACAGCTCATATGCTTATCTATGGTCATAAGATATAGTTATTATACTTATCTGTGAGATGTTGATATAGCTAATATGCTTATCTATCGAAATGGAAAATGAAAAGTAACATGGACTTGTGTGTCATGAAATTGGAATGTGATATAAGTGGGTGTATCAGTGTTGACCATCTATCAACTGCTAATCTTTTAGTCATTGTTCATGGTTAGTTTAGTGTATTTCTACTGGGCTGTGGCTCACCCTATATGGGAACATCATTTTCAGGTACAGGTAGCATGCCACCCTCCAAGGACCTAGCTTGGGAGGCTAGAGGCGGGCAGATCTTTTGTTGTCTTTCTTTTGATGTATTACATGTAAATTCAAGCCAAGGGCTTAATGTGTAAATGAGTTAGCACTCTCTTTTTGTAATCAAGTGTTAACTTTGAAAGCTGTAAGCCCTTAGGGCATTTGCTTTTGTTGTTAACATGTAATACCTTTTTTGTAATGAAACTATGATAAACAGATGAATGTTGGTCTTTTGTATATCAATGCATGCTTATATTGATGGGTTTACTGTTGTTATTTTGAGGAATAAGTTTACGTTTTGAGTTTTTAGTTTTTTTTTTTTTTTTATCACCCAACACTAGCCACCACCTGCCACCATTTTCCACCACCGTCTTCCGCCACCACCACTCACCCCCCACCACCACCTGCTATCACCACCACCACCCGCTACTACCATCCACCGCCCGCCACCACCACCCACCACCCGACACTACCATCCACCGCCCGCCACCACCTACCTGCCACCAGCACTCACCACCCACCTGCCACCACCCGCCACCACCAGCTTCCAGCCACCTACTACCCACCCACCACCACCACCCACTACCCCTACCACCACCCACTACCACCACCGCCGCCGCCACCACCACCCACTACCACCACCGCCGCCACCACCACCCACCACCACCCATCCACTCGCCACCACCACCCACCACCCACCCCTCGCCACCACCACCCATCACCCACCCGCCACTACCGTCCACTGCCCGCCACCACCACCGGCCACCTACCTGCCACCAGCACTCACCACCCACCTGCCACTGCCATTTACCACCAGCCACCAGCAGCCACCCTGCCACCCACCAGCCACCCACTTGCCACCAACACTCGCCACCACCACCACCACCACCCTCTCGCTACTACCCACCACCCACCACCGTCACCCACCCACCACCACCACCTGCCACCACCACCCACCTGCCACAACCCGCCATTCGCCACCCACCTGCCACCACCACCCGCCACCACCCATTCGCTACCACCCACCACCCGCCACCGTTACCGACCCACCCACCACCACCACCACCACCCACTCGCTACCATTTTCCACCACCGTCTTCCGACACCACCACCCGCCATCATTTTCCACCACCGTCTTCCACCGCCACCACTCGTCTCCACCCACCACCCGCCATTACTTGCCATTTCTCACTCTTTTTTATATTTTAAATTTTTTTAAATATTTTGTCTAAATCAAATGCGTTTGTAGTTTATGTTTTTCTAAAAATAAACAAAAACCAGTTTATGAAATTTTTTTAAATATAAACTGAAAACGTAAACGTTACCAAACATGTTTTTAATTTTTTTAAAATAAATAAAATTAATTTATAACACTTTCTTAAACATAAACCAAGAAAACATAAATGTTATTGATAGGGGTGTAAATTTAGCCTAGTCCACCCGGAGCTGGCTCGGGTAGGCCAATGTTGGGCCTCGCGGGCTGCTGCCAAAATTTGGGCCGGCTTACGAACCAAAAAAAATTAGGCTCAGGCCCAAGCCCAAGCCCAAGCCCAAGCCCAGGGGGTATTCGGGCCTTGGCCGGGCCGAGTCGGTGCCTGGGCTCGGGCTTGGGCAGGGCTTGAATATATTTTTTTTTAAAAATTTTTTCATCAAAATTTTATTTTTTTCTACCGAAAATCACACTGGGCCTCGGCGCGGGCTAGGCCTTGGGCCAGGCTTTGAGTGGGTCGTGGGCCGACCTAGGTGGGTCAAGTTTCAAAATGAGGGCCCAAGCTCAAGCCCAGGCCCAGGCCCAGGCACACGGTCCCGAATTGGGCTCTAGCCTAGGCCTAATTAGACCGGACCCATCCCAGACCGCGGGCCATTTTTTACACTTCTAATTATCGACCATAGCATTTTTTTCTCTTAGATTTATCTGATGGCTGTGGGAGGGTGTCGTGCAAAAAAAACACTCTAATCCAAACAAGACATGACAATAGGGATGTATCCACATATTTTGAGTTCGTTTGAGATGTGAGTTGATTTTTTAACTTTTAGGTTATTTTAGCCTGAAGCTAAAAAGTCTCGTTTAAGATAGACTTTTTGACTTTCTAACTTTTATGAGAGAAAAAATAAAATCATTATCAATTAGATGTAATATTTTATTCTATTTAACTAAAATAACCTATTTTATCTTATATAACTATTTTAGCTCAAATCTTCTCCCCAAACAAGTTCTTTATGTACAAAAATTCAAATGAGATATTACAATGGCTTGCATGGCATCCAAATATTTATGTACAAAAAATCTAATTTGCTGATGTAGGCTCTTCCATCACTAACATTAAAGCCTATCATGGCCGACAAAGTAGGTGTGGCATTCATTAAAAAAATATATATATTTTTTTGGTTTTTATATGCAATTAGTTGGATTACGTTAATCAATATTTATCACCATTTTCTTTATTTTTCTATTCACTTTTTTTTTATTTTTTACACATTTTTTTAATAAAAAATTAAAAAATATACTTATTTAAAACATTTTAAATCACTCTAAAATTTCTATCAATAATGATGTGATCTGATGTGACAGATCACATGTGAATTTTTAATTTATTATTACATTGTTTTGTAGGATCTATCCCTCCTTTTATATTACTATAAGTCAAATAAAAGATTTAAAATGTGAGTTTATAAGTCAAATATCAAGTGGTATTATTTTTTCATCAATTATAAATATATATCTTCTAATATTTCTAAACACTTAATAATATGATTCATATCTTACTACTTTTCACCAATCATAATAATTAAAGTATTATATAAATATATCCTATTCACATATAAAAACCACTCCAATAACACTACTTTAAAAAAAATTTGAGATGGGATCTCGTATTTTTGAATGACCAGATTAGGACCAGTACAAAATAATTGAGCAACTTGATAATTTCTAGTACGTAATTGAGTGTCCCCATCTAAGTGAGGAAAAATTGTTGGCATGCTCTAAGAGCGTTACGTGACCATATCTCTAAATAATCACAATTTATTATATTTTTTTATATTTTTCAATCACTCAACATAAATGCATGGGTCCCATCTCCTCTACCAATCAGGTGGTATTATTTTTTCATCAATTATAAATATATATCTTCTAATATTTCTAAACACTTAATAATATGATTCATATCTTACTACTTTTCACCAATCATAATAATTAAAGTATTATATAAATATATCCTATTCACATATAAAAACCACTCCAATAACACTACTTTAAAAAAAATTTGAGATGGGATCTCGTATTTTTGAATGACCAGATTAGGACCAGTACAAAATAATTGAGCAACTTGATAATTTCTAGTACGTAATTGAGTGTCCCCATCTAAGTGAGGAAAAATTGTTGGCATGCTCTAAGAGCGTTACGTGACCATATCTCTAAATAATCACAATTTATTATATTTTTTTATATTTTTCAATCACTCAACATAAATGCATGGGTCCCATCTCCTCTACCAATCAGGCCTTGTTTAAGAACATGCTAGTTTAGTAATTTTTTGACTTTTTATGAAAAGATGTGCAGAAAAGTAGAGAAAGTGATGTGATAATTTATAGTGACTTTTTAGCTTTGTAACTAAAATATATAGTTCACAAACGAGGTCTCACAACCCTATTGAGGCACCACATGACGGTGTCCCAAAACCAACCAGTAACTTCTCCTAAGCGAGGCCTAAAAAAGTAATCAGCTTGTCTGGTTTCCGAACCAAGGATTCAATTTACAAAAAAATTTAATTTTTTTATGTTTTTTGTTTTTTTGCTTTTTTTAATATTTTAAATAATTTATTTAATTTTTAGATACACCTAATATAAATACACTTAAAAAGTATAATATTTGTAAAAAAAATATTTAAAAAATTCACAAAATATCAAAAATACAAAAAAATGAAAATTTAATACATTTTCATATTTTTGTGTATTTATTGATTTTTTAAAATATTTTATTTTTTAGATACATTTAAGTAAGGTGCATCTAAAAAAGTAAAAAAAAATTACTTCAAATTTTAAAAATATTCAGTAAAAATAAAAAAATACAAAAAAAATATAGAAACTCAACTTCTTGAAAGTTGAATTCAAAAAATTAAAACCAAACATAGTAAATAATGTTAAGAGTTTAAGGCTGATTTGACATCACTTACAAAAGCTAAAAAGTTAAAAAATCATTAAAAAACAAAAAAAAATCATACTATTTATCCAAACGCGATACAGACCCCCTCCCCCTTCTCACCCCCTCTACCCCCACACACACGTGGGGGTTGGTGAGTGGGGGAGAAAAAAAAAAAAAAAAAAAAAACAGTTTTCAACCAATAAGAAGCAGAGGGGGTTGTGGGGGTGGTGCCAAAAGGGGGCCTCAGTCTTTTTTGCTATTTATCTTATTTGGACAGGAAGTCTGTGGGGGTGAAAAAAAAAAAAAAAAACAAAGAAAACAGTGCAGCTCAACACTGCATTGAATTTCCCCCAAATGCAATGGCGTGGCACAATGTAAGCCACAAATTACCATAAAAAAAAATAAATAATTGAAATGCACAGAAAGCCAGCTCAGTGCTACTGCATGTGTCAGGAAGGGCAATCCGATAATTTTGATATTTGTTACAATATTTTAATACACATTTTTTTATAAAAAGTCAAAAAATTATCTCAAACATACATATTTTTTTCTCTTATTTTTTTTAATCAAAAAAATAAAAAATACACTTATATAGATCATTCTAAACAACCACCTAATATGAGAATCATAAATGAGGTCTTCGTTTTGTTTTTTTAAACCCAATTTTGGGACAAAGCTGTATAAATTCTACATAGCCAATCCATCCACCACCAATCCCCCAAGCTCCAATGGCTTTACAGAACCACCAGCAGCTTCACTTCATTTTAGTACCTTTAATGGCGCCAGGCCACTTCATCCCCATGATTGACTTGGCCAAATTATTGGCACAACAAGGCGTGACTGTCACAGTCGTCACCACTCCTGTCACAGTCGTCACCACTCCTGTCATTGCCTCCAGGTTCAGCCCCATCATCGACCGTGTGGTCGAATCGGGCCTCCCCCTCCGCCTTCTCCCTCTCCGGTTCCCGTCAGTGGAGGCCGGGCTGTCGGAGGGGTACGAAACTGTAGATGCTATTCACTCTCTACACCTAATGATGAAATTCCACAAGGGCATCGACATGTTGCAACAACCATTCGAACAGTTGTTTGAAACGCTCGAGCCATGTCCCAGTTGCTTAAGAGAAAAGATAGGGATCATGAAAAAACTTTCATGAAAATGATCATGAAAGAATTATGACTCTTGGATTATCTTGATTAGTGTGTGGTGCTTTATTTTAAATGTAATCCAAGAGTCATAAATTTTTCATGATCATTTTCATGAAAGTTTTTTCATGATACCTAGTATTGCTCGTTGCTTAATAGCCGATAAATATATTGCATGGATAGGCGACACTGCTCGTAAGTTTGGAATTCCGAGAATTCTTTTTGATGGAATGAACTGCCTCGCTCTCTTATGCGCACACAATTTAGAAAATTTTAAAGATTATGAGAATGTTTCCGAGTCAGAGCCGTTCGAACTTCCTGGCTTGCCTGATAGAATTGAGCTAACTAAAGCTCAGTTGTCTATGTTTGTCAATCCAAGTTCACCAGAAGAGCAACATATTCGGAATCGAATACAAGCTGCCGAAGCTGAAGCATATGGGGTGGTGATTAACAGTTTTGAAGAGCTGGAACCGAGATATGTCGACGAGTTTCGAAAGGTGAAAGGAGATAAAGTTTGGTGCGTTGGGCCGCTGTCGTTGTGCAACAAAGACAACTTGGATAAGGCTCAGAGAGGAAACAAGGCCGGCATCGACGAAAACCAATGTTTGAAGTGGCTCGATGAGCAAGAGCCACACTCCGTGGTCTACGCATGCCTCGGAAGCGTCACTCGCCTCTCACTGGCTCAGTTAATTGAGGTAGGTTTAGGTTTAGAGGCTTCGAAACGCCCATTTGTGTGGGTTATAAGAAGCGGATACAAGGCGGCGGAGATAGAGAAGTGGGTGGAAGAAGACGGATTCGAGGAAAGAACGAAAGGAAGAGGGCTTCTGATTCGAGGCTGGGCACCGCAAATACTCATATTGTCGCACCTGGCTGTGGGGGCTTTTTTGACACACTGCGGGTGGAATTCGACGCTGGAAGGGGTGTGTGCCGGTGTGCCGATGATAACGTGGCCTATGTTCGCTGAGCAGTTTTTGAATGAGAAGCTAGTTGTGCAGCTTTTGGAGATCGGAGTGAGTGTTGGCGTTCAGACGGTTGGGCGCATGTTTGCGGAAGACGAGTGTGAGAAGTCGGTGGAGAGGGAGGTTGTTAGGGCTGCTGTGGAGAAAGTAATGAGTGGAGGAATAGAAGGAGACGACACAAGAAGAAGGACAAGAGTATTTGGGGAGATGGCAAAGAAGGCAATGGACGAAGGCGGTTCTTCATACTTGAATGTGAGATTGCTCATTCAAGATGTCATCAAACTAGTTAGCCACAAGTAGGGATGACAATGGGGGTTAATGTGGCGGATATTAATTTTGAGTAATGTTAAGGATCATGAAAAAAATATCAAGAAGATGATCATTAAAGATTGAGAAAAGTTAGGGATCATGAAATTTTTTTCATGAAAATGATCATGAAAGATTTATAATCTTTGAATTACCTTGATTAGTGTTTGGTGTGTTATTCTAACTGTAATCCAAGGGTCACAAAACTTTCATGATTATTTTCATGAAAGGTTTTTCATTATACCTAGCATTGCTGTTAAAGATTCTCTACATTTGGATTACACATATAATAAAACGAGAAAAGTTAGGGATCATGAAAATTTTGTCATGAAAATGATTATGAAAGATTTATGATTCTTGGATTACCTTGATTAGTCTGTGGTGCGTGGTGCTTTATTCTAAGTGTAATCCAAGAGTCACAAAGCTTTCATGATTATTTTCATGAAAAAAATTTCATGATACCTAGCATTGTTGCACAATAATCAAATGATGAAAAATCTTCATCATATATTTCATGATATGTTTTTCATGATCCTTAGCATTATTCAATAATTCCATTATCCTTAGCATTATTCAATAATTCCCTATCCCCATTCTGCTATAATAAATTTTCCCCATTCTCCATTCTTCATTTACCATGGGTACTACCCTCCCCATCTCTTAATGGATTTGGATTTTCTACAACCCAACTTTACCTTTTCTTTTTCTTTTTTTTTAAAGTTCACAACCAAAGCTAAATTTACATTCAATCTTATTTTATTTTATTTGGTTCAACAATAAAATCAAATGCACATTAATTAATTAATTAAAAATAATCAAATTTATAATTTTGAGACAATCAAATGAATTTTAATAATTGAAAAAAAATGTGAAAGAACGTGAAAGATTAAATAATAAAAAAAATTACAATCATCTCTCTCTCTCTCTCCCTCCCTCCCTCCCCCCTCTACAATGTTATAAGAGTCTATTTATAATGTTATAAGCGCATATTTAAAGAAATAAAATGTGAAAGAACATATTTAAAGAAAGTATTATATGACCCATATTAAATTACATTAGGGGCATAAACAAGGAATTGTTTACTGATCTTTACCAACCAACAATAATACAGAACTACCCATGTTCATCCCAACGATAGCGCACACAAAAATATAAAAAAATTGTAACAAATCAAAATGCATAGCAAAGATCCTAATGATAAAACCAACAAATTAATGTGAAAAAACTATTTGCCAACCAAAACCCACATATGGATTACTCCACTCTAAATACACATGTATGTCTATCTATCTGTGTAATTCTAAACATCATAAATGAATTGCAAAAAATTATTAAAGTAGATGTTTATAGTAAGGCTTAATTCAGTTAGAAGCAAAACACACTAAACTCCCAATGCACATTCTTTGACATTTCAGCTCCCAATTCAACAAAGTGCATCCTTTGACATTTCAACTCTAATTTTTTACAAGTTTCTTACAGCAGCAACAATCCAGCAGTAGTAGCATTCCATCAGCAGCAATGCTCCAGCAACAAAACCTACACAAGGATAATAAAGATCAAAGAAAAAAATATTGCTCGACTCTAATTCACATCCATATACTGAAAGACAATGTAAAACATGTAAAAAGATCCTATTATGAAAGTTTGAGCTGTCCAACAAGAGAAAGGAAAAAAAAAAAGACCAACTCTGATTCACATCTATCTCATCATATATAGCAGCGTAATCAATTGATTACAATGTTGAATTACCTGAAAAATAAGAAAAGAAATTAAGTACTGAGACTATTCAATGAAAATATATTTATTTTAAAAATAATTAAATATTGATTTATTTAAATACCTTGCATCTCTATAGCCTACAACCAACTCTGTGCACACATCAATTCTTTCAAAGTATTAGGATGAAGTCTACTCCGACACGGGCTCACCAACCTACCACTAGTGCTAAATGCAGACTCAGAAACAATAGTGGATACCGGAAATCCCTAGCTATTGCCTGTAAGGTTGGATACTTTGATGCATTTGATTTCCACCAAGTCAACACATCAAAATTAGGGGTTCTTCACAACATCCTCTTCTAAATAATGGTTTAACTTTGATGTTACATTGTTGACTTTTTTTCTTCGCTTTTTACTAATGAACAAATCATAATCTGAAATTACCTCTGAATCCCCAAAATTTGAACTTGTAGAAGATTCAACATTAGCATAAGTCCCTAAACTAAGTTTTCTTTGATACTCTTGCAACAAATCATAACAAAGTTGGCGAATCTTGGCAATTTTCTCTTCAGCTGTATCTCCATAAAGTTTATTAAAATAAAACTCCAACACACTAAGGGTGTGTTTGATTGGACAGACTGGATAAGAGGGGATAAAAATCCATCGGACGTGAATCCTAGAACTGTGAATCCCTGGACTATTTGGTTAGATTGGATATGTATCCTGTGTTTGTTTTTTTATGGGATTAGATGTCTGGAAAGAACTATTTTTAGTGAATCAAATATTTAGTTGGACGGACTAGATAGGATAAATGAACAAAAGACTATTTTACCATTTTTCAATTGTTTACTAATTAATAGGAATATTAAACATATCTTTAATATTTTAATTATTTTTAGCCAGATTAAATAAAAATTTATTTTATTTTATTTTTTACACAATTAAATAAATTTATTTTTTTTAAATAAAATAAATAAAATATCAATAAAAATATATGTTATTTTTTTAATTACAATTTTAAATAAATTTGTTTTTAAAAATAATAATAATCAAACAATGAAATTAAATAAAACATCTATTAAAATTTAAATAATGAAATTAAATAAAATTTTAAAATAAAACATCAATAAAATATCTATAAAAAAATTATTTTAAAAAAATAATTAAATAAAACCTCAATAAAAAGTTAAATAAAATTATTTTATTTTTAAATTGAGACATTTGAATTTTATTGAATTTTACTAAATATAATACATAATTAAATAGTATAAGGTCAAAATGGTAATTTCACCACCTAGTCCCAACTGTAAATAGTCACTCCAAAATTCCCCCCCCCCCCCCCACACACACACAAAGATAGTATAATCCCCCATGTAGGGGATAAGGAGTCCGGCCGGACTCCATGTCCGACGAACTAAAAAAAAAAAACAAACGCCGGATTGAATGCTTCCCCGGATTACAATCCACACAGTAAATAGTCTGCCCCTTATCCCCCTAATCAAACACACCCTAAGTTTGTACCTAAGATCAAGTACAACAGCAACTCCTATAAGACCATATATAACAACCCAATATTTATCAAACTTTCCCAGCATTTTTGATGCCATTGACCTAACCACTTCAATTGAACAAGAAAGCTATTGAGAAATTGTTATCCTAATCTTACATAAATTTAGAAAAGCAACATTGGCCGTGGGATATTTAGTTCCAGAAAATAATTCAGTTACTCTATAAAATATCTTGAACCTTCCACAAATTTCTCTAGCAAACTCCCACTCCTTCTCACTTGGCAATGTTGTATATTGGGTCTCTTTATATTTGAAGCGATAAAATACATCCTTATACAACAAGGTAGTTTGAAGCATCAAGTACATTGAATTCCACTTAGTTGCACAATCAAGTTCTATCTTTTTAGTATTCAAATTTTTTACTTGACGAACTGTTTCTTTAAAATTTTCTACTCTTTTAGGAGTTATTATCTAATAAGCTACACTATTTCGAATTTTCTCTACACCTACTCTTATCACATCCAATCCATCTTTGACAATCAAATTGAGAATATGTGCGCAACAACGCATATGAAACAAAGTCCCACCCAAAAGAAGAGAACTACTATCTAATTTATCCAACAAAATGTTAATCATCGCATCATTGGTGGAACAATTAGCAACAGTGATAGCAAATACTTTTCTATCAGGATCCCAATCCATCAAACAATTGATCAAAGTATCACAAAGAACTTTTGTGTGTGGACATGGAGTATAAATGAACCTAAAATCATAAATTAAAAAAAAAATTTCAATCAACAAAACATAATGAATAGCTTCCATTGTAATTGTTCAATAGCAAAAGCACATCAAGACATGTTTTTAGTAGAATGCATATAACATATGATGCAACAACAATCTGTAAAAAAGCATAAATT
Organism: Camellia granthamiana; assembly: GCA_036172215.1. Taxonomy (NCBI): domain Eukaryota; kingdom Viridiplantae; phylum Streptophyta; class Magnoliopsida; order Ericales; family Theaceae; genus Camellia; species Camellia granthamiana. The sequence continues at coordinate 40,519 of JAXFYN010000214.1, forward strand.
AATTTATATGCAAAAATATACCTCAAAATACTGCTTTGCAATGACCAAGAATCATCAATGAAGTGTGCCGTGACCGCCATGAACTCTTTCTTTTGATTACTAGAAGTCCACATATTAGTTATGATTGCCACAGTACTTTGATTGCTCTGTATCAATCTTATTATCTTCTCCTTCTCATTGTCATAGATCTTCAAAATATCACTTTTTATTGTGTTTCGAGAAGGTATTTTAAACATTGGTTAAATTGCCATCGAATATCTTTTAAATCCAATATGATCCACAATAGACAAAAGGTTTCATGCTAGATTATGGCATTTGAAAGCTCTCTCCTAGCAATATCTTCATCAAAACTATAGGAGACTTTCGGGCTCTCCTTGTTAAAGTTGCTAGTTAAAACTCTTTGCCTCATGTCCATTCCTTCCCTTTTCTTAAGACAACTCCTATAGTGATCACGCAAATGTGAAGTTCCATGTTTCGGATTACCCCCAAGATGCTTCTTACAATAATTACATATTGCCTTCCATACCCCATCAATTTCTTCCTTCTTAAAGTGTTACCACACAAAACTTGGGGGTTTTTTTCTAGTAGCAAAACTAGAATTAGAATCATCTACATCAAGGACATTTTGATTTGGGAGGGGAGGTTGTGATGGCAGAGAGGTCTCACTCTCAACCGATATTGATGGTTGTAAACCATCAACGGGTAGCTGGGAGTTTGCTTGAGAGTTTGCTCCAACTTCAGACATTTTCAATGCTTAAAAACCCTGGAGAACATAAATAAATAAAAAGCCCAGAATCCCCATTTAGGCATTTAGTCAAACAGCTCAATGAAACAAAACAACATTTCAACACATTCACAACTCCAATTCTAATCCTTCAGAATTTCAACATCAATTTTACATATATATAATAAATGATAGAACCACATTAAGCTCATAGGAACATGAGATAAAATTGTTTACAGAGTCAACATTTTGAAACCCCCATCATCTTAAATAATCAGATCATCACAATCCCATCAAACAATGCACAATTTAACAGAACATGACAAACATAAACTACTCCAATATAACTAGAGGGTTGCAAAGCTGGTGTGTAACCTCAACATAATTTTGCAAACCACGACAAATAAAGTTTTGGGTACTGACATTTTTAGGGTATCAACAACTCTATGCACCACAAACCTAATTTACACTGTTCGAATACTAGATAGAAACAAAACACCCAATTTGCAGAACCAAAATTTCAATTATCCTAACAAAAATCAATACCCATGGTGAGTTCATAAAGGATTAATACAAACATAAATAATAAAGACAACCCATTAACCTAAATTCGACCGCCTCACCTGGATTCACACACAAACTACAATTAAATCACAAACAATTGTATATGACTTTATAGCTAGAAAAAGATAATTATTAATATGATTGACATAAAATTACACAGGCATATACCTCCTAGATGCGAAGCTTAGGGTAGTTGATGACGTAGTAGGCCATAGCGAGCTGGGTCTGGTTCTCAGGTGGGTAAATCGATTTGATCTCATGGACTATGCAACCCTGAGCCCCTGGCATACGGCAATGCTTCTCTGGCACGTCCGGCAGCACCGCCACCACAAGTGGGTACGCAATCTGGACCTTCCTCAAGCCCGATGAAGAGAGAACAAAAAAAAAAAAAACCCTAGAAATCAATCGCGGGACGATCAACGGGGTTGAGCAGAGATTCGAAGGAATGCCATTGAAATCAGAGATGAATTGAAGGTTAAAGAGCGTGAAGGAGAACTTGAGGTTGAACTGCTTCAAGGTGTCCGCATGTAGATGCTTCGGATTCTTAGAGACTGCAATGGTTGAGCCCCTCCGTATCAGAGAGAGGAGGGGAAAGATAGAACAAAAAACATATGGGGGAAATGGGCGGGTACCCCTTCCCGACCCATATCTTATGGCTATTTAAAAAATACCTTTTAATTGACCTGACGGGTTAAAAAAAAGCAGGGAAATTCATATATATGGGTCGGATCTCCATAGGGTAGGATCCCCGTTGCCAACTCAGCACAAGAACATAGTGGGTTGGAAAATTATTAGCTATTCTTGTATTATTTTGTGGTATTATCAATATAATACACTCAATAAATAAAAAAATATAATATATATAAAGTGGATTATCACTTGTCTCTTAGCTAAATAATAAAAGTGAATCAACAATTTTTTAAACTTTTAGGGATAGTTTAAAAATTTTGTCACAAAAATATCACTAATTATAAATTATAGAGACAATTTAAAAAAATTGTCACAAAAAAAGTTATAATTTTTTAACTTTCAACGACAATTTAAAAAATTAGTCATAGAAAAACGTCATTAGTTATAAGTTTTAGCGACAATTTATAAAAATCATGACAAAAAAGTCACTAAATAACAATTTTTAGCGACATATGTATAAAATTATCAGAAAAAATTATTTTGAACGACAATTTTATTAAGACTTATTTTTAATATGATTTGATAAGAATTAAGTCTAACTATTAGGATCTATTGATAATTTACTATTTTTCTACTGAGCTAAGATCACAAGCGTAAAATAATGATGTCAACAAAATTTTATTTTAAAGGGTAAAATATAATGGAAAGGTTTATTTTATTATGATTTTTCTATAATGATCTTGTTTTGTTTTTATTATAATAAGACATGTCAACATAATGTAATTTAACAGTTTGAGCGAAAATATGGGATGACATTAAAATCACACATCATAATACTATGTAATTCAATTTTAAACATATATTGTTGGATACCATTGTAGAAAGATCCATTACAAAAAAATCTTAATACTAAATTTGATGTTTGTCGTCAAAGTGTGCACTTTGTTTTATTTTAGTCCTTATTATTTCAATCATATCAATTTGATCTCCAATAATTCCTATTTAAATTGTCCCAATGCCATTGTTGTTTGAATTTTCATTCAAACTCTTAAAAAAAAAATCCCACTCCGATGTAAAATTTGGAGAAAACAACAATAAAGACTATTTAAAAAAATAGATAAACAAACATGATTGATATATTTAGAATTAAAATGACACAATGTGCATGCTTTAGGGACAAACAATGTATTTAATCTTATTTTAAATTTAGAAAAAGTTTTAAAACTTAGGTAATTAATAAACTGGCCTCTCTTTGAATTAAAAAACTAATAAAGTATGTTTAATGCTCATACATTTTCTGATCTTGATATAATCAAGAATGTGTAACAATATAAAATGAGTATATTGAAAAAGTATGGGTGTCGTAATCTCAAGAACTAAAAGACTGAATTGTTAAAATAAGTATATTGAAAAAGTATGAGTATCGTAATCTCAATAAGGACTAAAAGACTGAGTTTTTTAAACTTCAATTTTTTTTTTTATTAAATTAAATCAAATAAGAAGAATAGTTCTAAATTATAACTGAAAGTAATTATTGAAGATTTGATCAGCACTTATCAAATGGTGGGGGATGTTGTTGGTTTCCCCAAGTTCTACGAACTCATTGTTGTCTTGGTGGCAAGGAGTTCCAGTTAGATAAAAACAAAGGGTCATTTTGGAAACGATTCCATTTGTGTTCCTCTGGTCGATTTAGTTCATTAGAAATGATTTGGTGTTTAATAAAGTTCAACACAATTGAGTTCTTCCCGAGCTCATAGTGACGAGAATGGCTTTTGGGTTAAATCTAAATCATGCTTCTCTTGACTTTTATTTATTTATTTGATCATTAAAAAAAATTTATTGGTGTAAAATAAAAGTACAAGATATACAAAAATTACATCAAGAAGTCACAAAGGTCAAGACAAAATTATCATAGCTAAAAGGGTATTCTTTTATATGGTTTATTTCAGGAGCCGTTTTGATGATCCGAACCATTCACAATTTAGAGTACATTAAGTAGAACATACTTCTAAAAAATCAAGTTAGTCGGATATCATTAACTCTTTTATCCACTCACATTTGTATTCATTTTAATACTTTAAATCACAGTAGTCATTTATTTTTTGTAGATACAAATATGAGTGGATAAAAAAGTTAATGATATCCAATTAACTTGATTTTTTATAAGTATGTTCTACTTGATGTACTCTAAAATGTGAACGGTTCGGATTATCAAAACAGACACCGAAGCAGGCCCATATGGCTCTACAGCAGTGGCTATTGTGCCCCTGCACAACCGCCACTCCATTTCCTAAATAATAATTGTAAGCTTTAGGGTAAAAATAATTTTTCTTGATTAATATAATTAGGGGAATATTAAAAAAGTTAGAAGATAATAAAATAATTTCAAATGCATGAAATTATAACATTTTTTTTTTGCACATATTAGTGCATGAGTCACTTGTACTTTCATTAATTTCTTAATATTTTACCACTCCAATTTTTGATATTCCCCAAATATAATTTGAGTTTATATTCTTTTAAGAATCCACCATTGTTGAGCATTTATTCTTGGTATTCTTCATGAATCAACGAATTTAAAGAATGATCCTGTTCTAGTATTCACTCTTGAATCAACGGACTCTACGATTGTTATTATTTCGTGTTTCCCGCTACATCAAGAGGAGACGACTATATCAATATCTTGTATCTGTTTTAATCATAGTGAAAAAGCTCAACCATGAATGTAGCTCTAATTTTGTGGTGAACCACATAAATCTTTTTATTCTTACTTGTTTGATTTCATTTCTTACTCTTATTTTTATTTATATCTCACCGATCTTAATTAGGTATATCAATTGTTAGCGAAAATGTTCCAACCAAGTTGGCAAATCTAGTATAAAAGAACAAACAAAGCAAGGCCACAAGAAAGGTGAAATGACAGAGTGGGTGTTTGGCAAGTTACTATTTTAGTAGGTTATTTTAATTTTTTGCTATTTTAATAAGTTAAAATTTGTGTGTTTGAGAAGATGATTGAATTTTTTTTTTATAATTGAATGTGATGTTTGTAAAAGAAACAGTGAAATGAATATTAATTTGATGTGACATTTTATCTTATTAACTATTTTAGCCTAAAAAAGATTAAAAATTTTCTTGCCAAACACCTGAGGGAGGAGAAAGCAACAAGACAATCATAATTAGCCAAGAATGTCTATTCACAAGCAATTGCACAACAACCTCTATTATGATTGAAAACTCAATTAGACCTACATATGACTCTATTTCTTCACTTTCCCCTGTTCTTAACTTCAAACCATTTCAATGTAATAGAGGAATTCATCAATACGAATAATACTTGCGACCCTAAAATTTGTGACTCTTACAATTTTTAATTAATTTATGATCATTCATTATTTATTTATTTATTATTTTTTCTCTCTCCTCCCTCTCTCTCACAAATATGTAGGGGTGTGGGGCCCTCAGAGTCCCCATCACAGCTGTCATCAATACTAAAATTACAATTATCAGAGTTAGCTATTGGCATTCATTGCCTTTTAATTCTAATGACTCGCAATCCCTATCACACCTATCATCAATACTAAGGCCAAGTTTGGGGTGTACTAATAAGTATACATTTTTTTAATCTTTTATTTTTTTTGAATTATATCACCTCTCTATTTTTCTACACATGTTTTTTTTGAGGAGATGGCAAAGAAGGCAATGGAAGAAGGGGCTTCTTCATACTTGAATATGAGATTGTTCATTCAAGATGTCATCAAACTAGTTAGCCACAAGGACTCAACACAAGAACGTGGGTTGGAAAATTATCAGCTATTCTTGTATTACTATGTGATATTTTCTATATAATACATTCGATAAATAAGAAATTATAATATGCATAAAGCGGATTATTGCTTGTCTCTTAACTAACTAATAAAAGTGAATCAACAAAATTTTCTTTTTCCATAATTAATTTAGAATATCATGTAAATAATATTATATGATAGTCAAAAATAATTACTCATTGGGTCATAGAACAAAAATACTAGAGATTTTAAAAGTTTTATTAAAATTTTTACCAAATGTCTCACATATGGATGTGAAACCCATACCCATGTTGATGTCTCACGTAATAGAAATTTTAGTAAAATTTTTTAGATCTCTAGCATACTCATCATAGAAAGTTGGTGCCAAGTCACTTCATGCGATGAGGGATGACCATACGTTGATTGTTTTTGTGGAATAAGTATATATTCATTAAAATTGCATATTGCCATTTTATTCTTGTTTTTTCTACGTAAACTTACCAATAAATTTTAATACGTAAATTTATTATTCAATAAGTTTGATAATAGTTAATGATATTTTTTTTATCAAATAATATTAAAAAATGTAACAAATTGTTAATTTTTAGCATAGTTTGAAAATTTTATCACAAAAAATGTCACTAATTATAAATTTTAGGAACGATTTAAAAAAATCATCATGACTAAAAGTTACTAATTTTTAACTTTCAGTGACAATTTAAAAAATTAGTCATAAAAAAGTTACTAATTGTAAGTTTTAGCGACAATTTATAAGAATCATACAAACAGTCACTAATTCGATTTTTAGTGACATATGCAAAAAATTGTCATAAAAAATTATTTTTAGTGACAATTTTATTAGGACTTATTTTTACTATGATTTGATGAAAATTAAATCTAACTATTATGATTTATTGATAGCTCACCATTTTTCTACTGAGATTGAGATCACAAGTGTAAAATAATGATGTCAATAAATTTTTATTTTAAAGGGTAAAATATAATGGAAAAGGTTATTTGATTCTGATTTTTCTATAATGATCTTGTTTTGTTTTTATTATAACAAGACATGTCAACATAATGTAATTTAACAGTTTGAGCTAAAATATAAAATGACATTAAAATCACACATCCTAATACTATGTAATTCAACTTTAAACATATATTGTTGGATACCATTACAGAAAAATTCATTACAAAAAATCTTAATACTAAATTTGATGTTTGTCGTCAAAGTGTACACTTTGATTTATTTTAGTTCTTATTATTTCAATCATATCAATTTGATCTCCAATAATTCCTATTTAAATTGTCCCAATGCCAATGTTGTTTAAATTTTCATTCAAACTCTAAAAGAAATTATCGTGCGATGTAAAATTTGGAGAAAACAACAATAAAGTACTACAAGAAATAACAGTTTTGCCGACCAAAATATTAGTCGCCAAAGGTCGGATTTTTAGTCACTGATACCATTTAGCGACTAAATTTTTTTGTCGCCAAGTTAGTCGCCTAAACCCTGTCGGCGAATGTTTTAGCGACTAAACGCGTGTTTGGTCGCTGAAAGTGCAACATTTGACTACTATTTTTTTTGTTAGAGATTCGAACCATCAACCTCCCACACCATAAACCTTATACAACATACTTCTTCCACTACGCCTCTGTAACACCATATGATTATATGTGCAACATATATTATTTATATAGTACATAGACCCGTATTAATATAAAAGTATATATATATATAAATATAATTATTTTTTATTGAACATAATTTATGTACAAATAAATTATTTACTAGAAAAAAAAAGAGGCCACTTTTGGCGACTAAACTTCTTTTTCGTCGCCAATTCTATACTTTTGACTACTAATTTTTTTAGTCGCTAAAAAATTTAATTCCCGCGCTAAAATTACCACTTTTGGCGACTAAACTTCTTTTTGGTCGCCAAAAAGCCTCACATTTGGCTGCTAAATTATTTTTAGTCGCCAAAAAGCCTCACTTTTGGCTACTAAAATTTTATTTCTCAGTAAAAGCATTACATTTGGCTACTAAATATCTTTTTAGTCGCCCAATGCCTCACTTTTGGCTACTAAAATATTTTTAGTCGGTAAAAGCCTTATATCGGCGACCAAACAGATTGTTAGTCGCCAAAAACCTATACTTTTGGCTACTAAATTTTTTTAGTCACCAAAAATTTTACTTTTGGCTACTAAATTATTTTTAGTCGCCAAAACCTATATTTTCAGCAACCAAAGGTGCTTTTTTAGTCGCCAAATATGCTTTTTCTTGTAGTGAAGACTATTTAAAAAAAATAGATAAAAAACATGATTTATATATTTAGAATTAAAATGACACAATGTGCATGCTTTAGGGACAAACAATGAATTTAATCTTATTTTAAATTTAGAAAAAGTTTTAAAACTTAGGTAATTAATAAATTGGCCTATCTTTGAATTAAAAAAACTAATAAAGTATGTTTAATACTCATATATTTTCTGATCTTGACATAATCAAGAATGTGTAATAATATAAAATAAGTATATTGAAAAAGTATGGGTGTCGTAATTTCAAGAATTAAAAGACCGAGTTGTTAAAATAAGTATATTAAAAAAGTATGTGTATCGTAATCTCAAGGACTAAAAGATTGAGTTTTTTTTTTTTAAATTTTAAAAATTATTTCTTAAATTAAATCAAATAAGAAGAATAGTTCTAAATTATAACTGAAAGTAATTATTGAAGATTTGATCAACACTTATCAAAAGGTGGGGGATGTTGTTGGTTTATCCAAGTTCTATGAACTTGTGAGACTCAGAAAATCCTTTCACATGGATTGTAGAGATCCAACGAAGAGATGAATTTTGGCCCATAAATCTGCAAAGATAAGCATGGTCGGCGCCACCCAATCGGGGTTGGCGGCTGGAGACACTTCGATGATAAAGTTAGTAACTTGAATCAAAGAGAGATGATGAAGAATTGATGAGTGTGTGTGTGCTATTTGGTGCTCGGAGATGAGGCATACCTTACTCTTTGGGATGCCCTCCTTTTATATAGATGTGGGGTGTGATATTTGCTTGGTAGATATTTGTTTGGTGGACTTGCCTGTTTGGGCAAGGCCCATTGTCAGGCCTTGTTTGGGTTAGCCCCAATAGGCTGATATATTATTTTCTCGCTCCTACAATTGCCTAAAAACTTTCATTGCCTGCGATAGAAGGAATGAGAGTTTTTATTGCCGAGTTACATTGTTCAGATAGATATTAGGTTTCTTAATAAAGAACACTTCGGATAAATGAATAAAAATGAATGAATGAATGACTGCATGAATGCATGCATGCTTGAATGTATGTGCAAATATATGTATAATTATATGTATAAAAGGAAGATGGGTGAGCTAAAGCCTAGTGAGTACGAAATTAATGAATGATGTCTATCATAGTACGAAATTATCTCACATGAGTTCCAAACAAATCGTATCATAAACGATTACTTGTCATATCAAAGTTCACAAAGCATATATATATATATATGTGGTACATTCAATAGTGCACGATGGGACAATATAAGTCTAACATCGGGACCCCTTGTGTCTACATCAGAGATCTCTGTAACGATGGGCCATGGTATTGTTACTCTCGGGTGAGGATCATAGGCCACAGTATAACCCTGGGCGAGGGCCGTAGACTGCAGTATTACATCCTTTAGGCAAGGCCTACAATAAGGATGCCACAATTGCTATATGTGTGTTTTGCTCCGAATTTGGAGAACTTTGCTGATGGCGTTCCGTGCCGAGTATGAAGATTGCGCCATATTCGGAGACTTTTGCTAATTTTAAGTGGCGATCAGTTGCCAATATTGCAAGGATTTTGAATAGTGCATCCCGTGTCATTGATTGCTTAGCATTGCTCTGTTATCTAATGTATACTTACCCCATTGCTTTCGAATGACAGGTGTTAATCGGAAGGAATGCAGATTGGACATTGACCAAAAGTGCTGAAGAGTAAGTCGAGAACAAATTGTTGAAGCGGATTCCTTGCCCTAGTGCTTTCGAATGACAGGTGTACTTCGGAAGGAATTCATAATGGGCGCGTGTTGAAATTGCTGAGGATCGATTTGCCATGTTTCGGGGCAAGTTCGGCTTTGGCGACAAATGATTCGAGTTGTGATATAGGCGGGAAGTCTCCAAATATGGTGTAGTTGTTGAAGTTAGCATTGATCAAACTCCAAGCATGGCAGGAAAAATGTTGTTTGAGCTGCGATATATGGCACTACATATAAAAGTGACAGAGTGGTGGTATGGAATTTGAAACATCAAATCATACAGAGGTGTTCAGAAGGCGCCAAATAGTTGGAAACGACTATTGGATCATTGGAATCAGACTCTTGATGGCATAGTTTTAGCCAAAATGGATCTGACAGTGTAGATCGGTGGAGAATTGGGCTCTGCGAAGCATTGGATAATTTCACTTATATTGTTGAGTTACACGGCTTGGCTCGGCTAGGCGTCTTTGGCAAAAATAAAAGTAAAGTTGTTGTCAGCAAGAGTTGAACCCTCACCCTTAGGAATAAGGAATAAGACTAAACCACTTTGCCATAAAAGATCCTTGTGTTCATATTTTATAAGTTATGTAGATAAATGTAACTGTTATTCGGCGATGATAGGATGGAACTTAGCCGCAATGCACTGAATAATTGTTTATGTTGTCCAACGTAGGTCATCTTCTCCGACAATATAGTGAAATTTCTCAGCAAACTTCGGCTGGCTCGTACGACTTCATTTTAGCTCCGATTTTGATGTGATTTGTTGTGTTGGACTCATCTCAGTGAGCACTTCACACTGGTATGTTCAAAATTTGATTTTGATAGCTTCGAAAATTGTAGTTTTCTGAAAAGTTTGTATGTTTCGCAACTATCGATAGACATTGGTTAAATTTTAGCTCTTCTGGTTGGTGGGTCAGCACTCCTCTAGTTGGCACGAACCTTCTGGTATATTTAGATCTTGATATTGACACCTCCAAAATCTTGGACCAATTTGAAGCTGAGATGCTAGTTCTATGTTGAAACGACTTTGCAGTTGTAGCCAACATGATTATGGATATATACTTACACCATTTAAGCGAGGAAGATTATCGCCGATGAGCGTGGTGATGGATTTTGGTGCCATGTGCCCGAAAAACAGTCGAGTGGCTGTGCAAATTTCAACAAGTTAGTAGCCGAATGACTGATGTGTGTCTGAGTAATGTTGATGCACTACTAATTAAACCATAAGATTGTTACAGAAGATATAGATGAATTAATAATTGTAAACACACTTGAGCTATATATATATATTTTTTGTTGGTGTATAAGAAGATGACAAATGGTGAGAAGCCGAATGTAAACGAATTCAAGTTGTAGGTCCTGCCCCAGGTGGCAGTAGATGGTTAAGAGATGAATGAATGATCGGTGAAGATGGATGATTGTGGCTTAGCACTCCAGGAGCCTGCTGTCAAAATTGCATGTTGATCGGTCACGATCTGACCGTTGATCTATCATTTAACGTCCCTGATTTGTCAGTTTATTGATCCCAATTTGAGCCTAAGAATTTGTAAAATTGGACTCCGAAAATGGATTCTACACCGCGAAAACCTCGAGGGTAGTCATGCCCGAAGTTATCGGACAACCTGATTAACCCAAACGCAGTAAGATGCAATAGAGCCCCTTGTGCCGAGAAGCGTATGATAAATCCTAATATCATCTTCTCCATGCAGCAGGTCGTGAAATCTAGAATTTTTAAATTCAAACTCTTGACTTTGAGCCCTTGTATATCCCTCGTTTTAAGTTCAATTGGCCTCATTTTTGTGGTGTTGGATTCATCTCGCGGCCTAGTATTCATTCCATCATCCAGACGTCTCATTTTGCATTTGTTTGGATGCCGTCGGACCTCCGAAAGTTGACCAAAAATAACATTGTTCTATTAATTTATTTTTTCTTTTGGGTATTGTTCGGCTCTTGTCATTGGTTAAAGTGTAGTCAGTTGAAGGAAGGTGTTTGGAAAAATGTGCTCTTGGCAGGATGTGCTCGGTGGTGAAGTGTGCTTGGCAGTGGAATATGCTTGACAAAAGAGCTTGGTGAGGCTCATGATGGGTCATTGAATTTGAACTCAAATAATCGAGGCCAGTTTACTTCTCGGCGTGGAAATTGGTCGGCAAAGTGGTGGCTGAGGTGCGATTGTAGTTATCGCTGTATGTGACTGACGTGTATCGGCTTTGCAATGTTGTCTAGTAAGAATATTAGTGAACTTGATCGTGGGTCTAATTTGGTGGCTTCGCAATGTTAGTAACTCGGCAAGCTCGTTGTAATTATCAATTGTCAAACGGGTGTTATGGTCGTTGAGAATGGTAGTGTTATAGTTGTTAGTATGGCTTGTGGTCTACTAGGCAATTCAAGGCGTTTGATTCCGACTGTTGAAATAGTTTTCCGAATGAGAAATACTTCGGCTGTGTAGAAAGTTGGCGCTCCATTTTACTCGGTGTGGTTTAGCATTGGGGAACTTTAGCTTTTCTCGCTGAGCTTGGTCAAGGTGGCCAATGCCTTTGCTAGAAAACAGGTCTTCTTGCGGGTGGACGACATTGTCGAAGAACCTTGGTGTTAATCAGGGGGAATGATCTTCGATTTTACGTGCTCGACAAGGCTTATTCTCGGCCTTTCATCGACGCCGAACAATCCTTACTCTTTGCTGAGATTGTTTCACGATTCCATTTGGTGAGTTCGGCACATATGGATGATAATATTATGTTCACAGAACCCGATTTTGAGGATGGGATGTGATACGAGTTTGGGTTTGGAGTACATTTGGCATCTTATAATTTTGGCGGTGGTCTGAAGCAGTGAAGCAGTGAATGAGCTACTCGGCCCCTTGGTTGGCAGCATTTTTTTAATTTATTTTTTTATTTTTTTAATAGCTTGCTAGGAACAATTCTAGAGAGAGAAAGAGTCAAGACGCAATTGTAGAGCTACTAATTTCATCTTGTTTTGTCAACCTTTCTAAGCAATATTGATATTCAACAAGGGTTTTATCATATATATATATATATATATATATGTATACTTGAACTTTAGCAATAAACATAATTAAAAAGAAAGAAGCCAAATATGCAGTTGTGGGTCTCTTTTTTTAGAAAAAGATTGGTTAACCTTGGTGCTCATTGGTCTGAGCACCTTAAGTGTCGTATTTATTCTTTTCTTCGTTGAATTCTTTATCTCTTTCTTACATACAGTGCCAATTGTGAGATCCAGAAAATCATCTCACATCGATTGTAAAGATCCAACAAAGAGATGAGCTTTGCCCAATAAATCCGCAAAGATAAGCATGGTCGGCGCTACCCAACCGGGGTTGTCGGTCAGAGACACTCCGATGATAAAGTTAGTAACTTGAATCAAAGAGAGATGATGAAGAACTAATGAGTGTGTGTGTGTGCTATTTGGTGTTAAGAGATGAGGCATACCTTACTCATTGGAATGCCCTCCTTTATATAGATATAGGGTGTGATATTTACTTAGTAGATATTTGTTTGGTGGGTTTGCTTGTTTGGGCAAGGCCCATTGTCAGGCCTTGTATCAGTTATCCCCCATAAGCTGATATATTATTTTCGGCTCCCACAGAATGCATTGTTGTCTTGGTGGCAATGAGTTCTAGTTAGGAAAAAAAAAAGGGTCATTTCAGAAACGATTCCATTTGTGATCCTCTAGTCGATTAAGTTCATTAGAAATGATTTGGTGTTTAATAAAGTTCAACACGATTGGGTTCTTCTTCCTGAGCTCATAGTGACGAGAATGGCTTTTTGGGTTAAATCTAAAGCATGTTTCTCTTGACTTTTTTTATTTTTTTGATCCGTGAAAAAAATTTATTGATGCAAAATAAAAGTACAAGATATACAAAAATTACATCAAGAAGGCACAAAAGGCCAAGACAAAAGTATCATAATTTAAAGGCCATGTCTCAACTAAGTTGAAATATGAAACAAAACCAATCAAATACAAAATTAATGACCAAAAGAGAAAAACGAAAAAAAGCCAGTCAAATGCTTCTCTTGAGTTTGGTGTGATCAATTTTGTGTTCCAATTGTAGCACATCAAGAAGCTTCTTTAAGATTTTTTACTGTAATAGAGGTGGTCTCCATCGAGGACTAAGTTTCTTTTTTCGGGTCAAGGTTTTAGTTTCATATTTTCTTAGTTTTCAGGGTTTCTCTTCTTTGTTTGGTCTTGGTGTTGCATAGTTTAATGCGTTATGTGTTTTTGTTAGGATTAGTCTATTCATATGATAAATGTGAATCCTATACAGTTATTAGGTTGGTATATATATGTATTTGGGTTAGAATAGTGGAATTCGTAATCTACTAAGAAACCTAATATCTGTAGGATTTGGTTACTTAATTGTATAGAATTAGAATTCTTATGGGTAGACTATTAGAAATACTCATGTGGACTATAGGATTTTATGAGAGAGATTAAGAGAGTAGTGAGGAAAACCAATAGAGATGTAAGGGTGAGAGAAAAAATACCATGGGCACAAAGCTAGCAAGGGCTCAACTACTTTTGAGCATGAGGTTCGGGTAATAGTGAGGGTTCTAAGTGTTTTGGCCATCTCACATATATTCTCTATTTTATTTATAGTGGAAACTCTCTCTTCCATGGATGTAGGTAGTTTGAGCTGAACCACATAAGAAGATTGGTTATCAGAAAAAGATCTGGAGAGATAAGGTAGAGAGGGTTGAGGTTTTGATCCTAATCCCCAGACTATTATGTTATAGCCTCTCTAACCCTTCACTCTTTTACTAGCTAAAGTCCCAACCTAACCTTAGTTAAGCTGCTGGCAAAAGAATGAATATTGAGGGTTGTGTTAAAGGCTCTAAAAATTCAGACGGAATGATTTTTGTGTTTTTGAACATTTTATTGTTTTTCATTAAAGAAAAAAAAGAAAAACCCACAAAAATCTGAAGTTGAACTAACGTCTGTTACATCGGGAGCAATTCTAAGAACACGTAGTCAAAAAGTGTGGATTATGATTTTAGGTACGGATTTGTAAAAGGAAATGAAAATTTGAATAAAATGTAGTTATATTTCATAATTTCAAGGGGTTGGTTGGCTTAGTGGGTGTAATTTGGGACCTAAGGATGTACTATCTTCAGATTTTAGGTTCAACTCTCACTAGGTGCTTTCAACTCTTTGGGGCTATGCTCGTGAGCACTGTTTGAGATTTGTCCAATTTACGTGGAGAGGGCGCTTTATTTGAATTCCGAGATTAATTGAGGTGTGCGTAAATTGATCCAAACACCCGGTCATAAAAAATGTAGTTATATTTTATTTATATTTCACTCATTTTTTCTCTCTCTTTCAAAATCTTTGTTCCAAACACTACATTATTGACCAATAACAAAAAGACTTTTGACTAATTCACATTCAACACAAACTTAAGAATATTAAATGTAAATTATAAACGAATGTTAATATGGTTTAAAAACGTGAGTAATGTAGTGGCCATCTATTTTTCTTATATTATTCTATTATTTTGGTTTAGTTGTTAATATTAGACATAATACGAGTGATGAGACTCATTTCGTCAATATTTTATTGACAAATAGAATAATAGGCATAACATGACATAAAAAATATGCTAAGCATGCAAAAATATTATATGTTTTTTTATTACACAAACTTTTATGTAGTATATACAATTTATTTAAACTCCATCATATGCGCCTTTTTTTTTTTTTTTTTTAATCAGCAAAAAAGACCTTTATTGATAATAAGAACATAAATTCATATAAAATTTCATCAAAAAAAAAGGGGGATGAGCACAAGCATCATAGCAAATTAACCCAATCTCAACTAGGTTGGCACCGAGAAAAGAGCCCAATCATCTGCAAGCTCAACCACGAAGGGTTGGTGAGAGACCAAACCAAGCGAGGAAAGAAACCACTAAAAAATTAATCCCAACCTACCACATAGGATACAAAGAAAAAACAAAACAAACCCTACAGCTGCAATACATCCGAATCAAAACAAAACTCAAACAGACAGATGACAAAACCAGAAGCACCCCAGCAGCAGCCAAACTTACCCTGCATTACTTAGACAGACAGCTGCAAAACTTCCAAACCAGAGCAATACACAGACAGACAACTACGCACTTCCCCTGCTTAACACCCACACCCCTAACATACTGATACATTGTTAGGAACCAATAGCTCTGATCTGCTGCAAGTTAATAATAATATCCTGAACTGAATACAGAGGCTCTTTTGAGTGAGATTTAACCCAGAAAGCAATTCTCACCTTAATCAATTCACAGAGTTCATTCAACTGGAACATGTAACGCCCTCAAAAATAAACCCATAATACATAATATTAACATGCGGAATTATAAGGAAACAAAGTATCTTATTCCATTCATCAGAGTACCATGAAATAAAAACATCATAATAAAGGCCCTATGGGCTTACATCTTACCAAGCCAACACTTGGACACAATTCCATGAGTTCTAACTCAAAAACAAATAAAGCCCTAGGCTTGAAAGTTTACAAGTTGTTCAAATAAAACAAATAAAATAAAGCAAGTCTTCGAGTCCAAATCCTCACAAGCTAAGTCCTTGGAGGTAGTGAACCACCTGAACCTGAAAATGAAGTTTCCATATAGGGTGAGCCACAGCCCAGTAGAGAAATACTAAACCAAGCATAAGAATTAACTAAAGCAATAGCATCTGAGACATGGTTAACACAAAATAATCCATTTTACAATTTCATGACACAAATGTCTACACTGCCTATGACACTTTGTCTATGGCACAACTCACCTTCCAACTATGGCTCAGAACCTGGCCAAACAACTCAACAAGGGTAACAAATCAGGTTAAACCTTTCTTGTAACAAAATAAACACACATACTGATGTTATAACAACCTCAATCAAATCCACTTCCATACTTCCCAACTGATAAACATAGTGGTGATGTATCATATCAACCACAAATAGATAAGCATATGAGCTGTATCTCTGCTATAGGCGCGCATATAAGCAGCAACCCTGGGTTCATCCCCTATCTTCCCATAATCATTAACCGGTTTAGAGGTACATCCCCCATCTTCCCCTAAACCGTGGAGGACATCCCCTATCTCCTCCCATACACAAGTAATGCATATAAACATAAAGTCATATACATAATAAATCAATACATAAATTTAATGTATTAATCCAACTTTTATACTCAACAACTTAACCAAATGATTAGTTTCAATTTTGCCTAATCCACATGCAATGTCTACAACAATCATGGCTATCCTCCACCGATAGCCCAAAATAATTATTTCTAAACAAGAAATAAATATAACAACAAATGTAATTTCAACATTCTCAAAGGTAAGTATTTAAACTAACCAATTACATCATTAAACCACTAAATTCCCCAATCTCATGAATTAAACCCAATATCACAATCTTCCCTCAAATTAATTATATAAATTAATCTATGACAAACCCTAAGGTTTCTCCCAAAATTACCAAACTACCCCCACATACCAAAATACCACCACTTAGGATTAAAACGTATAAATGGAGTAGGAAATCCCTACCTCAAAGCAAGAACCCGAAAAGAAGAAGACGGAGATGATAGCCCAAACTCCAAAGTGCTCCAAATCAACAACCGTTCAGATTAAATGGAAGCCCTCGACCCACTCTACCTTTTTAATGAAGGAACTAGGTTAGATACTCACTCTAAATAGATGAAACCTAGGAGAGAAGATGAGTTGGGAGAGAGAGAACTCGTAACCTAGGGTTTTAAAAACTGAAAGGGGCTGAAAAACTGATCTGAAACACGCTGCTACGTATATATACTGAACAGGTTCGCTCGAGCGTAGAACACACCGCTCGAGCGCAAAGAGAAAACATGTTCCGCTCAAGCGCAATAATGTCCGCTCGAGCGCAAAGACACAAAATAAAGTTCGCCCGCTCGAGCGCAAGAAGGTCCGCTCGAGCTCACTTTTCCAACCTCCAGAACTCATCACCAAAAACACTGTCCGCTCGAGCTCCAACACTACCGCTCGAGCTCAACCCGCTCGAGCTCAGAAAGCCCGCTCGAGCGTAGATATTACACCTGCAGAAGTTTTGCAGGGTTCAAAAAATACTGGAAGTGTGCAATCTCCGCTCGAGCGGAACGGCCGAAACTTCAAAAATCTGGGGTTTGAACCCAGACTCAAACCACCCGCTCGAAACAAGTCTAACACATCCTAAGACTCAAACAATGACGTTAAAGGATGACAACAACAATAATATGACAACGGAATCCACGGAACATAAGTCCAGATACAATAATCAAGTGGGAAAAGACCGGGGTCGCTATAGAACATTTTCCCGTTAAAGACCACATTGTTTCTGATTTTCCATAATGACCACATGACAGCCATCAAGATTGCCTTCCAAAGTTTATTTTCGAACTTTCTCCATTTATATCGCCTCCACCACTGAAGTAGCCCATTAACATTATTACGTATCACCCAGTGCACCCCCCACCAATTCATCAGGCACGCCCATACCTTCCAAACAACAGGACACCAAAGAAGAACATGGTTGACTGTTTCTACAGCTTGACCACAGAACACACAGTTGACAGAGGTATTCTGATTTAGCACACCAATGCGATGTAGAAACCCAGTAGTCTTCAATCTCTCCTTCCAAGCCAACCAACTAAGGAATTGGGCTGTTAGTAGAGCCACATTATTCCACAGTAGCTTAGTAACAAGCACAGAATTTCTAGGCACTAATAGATTATAAAGGGAAGAGACACTAAACTGACCTGGTGGACATGTCAACCACTTCAAATGATCCTCCCTACTTGAAGTCATCAACTCCACTTGATTCAGAATAGTATATAATCTCACCAACTCCTCAAACGCCCAAGCAATTAAGGGCCTTCTAAAATTGAAGTTCCAACTCCCTAAGTTCCTTTTCCTTTCAATCATCATACTCAAAGATAAATCCTTCTCAAGTGATAGACAATAAAGCCTAGGAAAGTCACTCTTGATATAATGAATCCCTAACCAATGGTCATCCAAAAATGAATTCTATACCCATTCCCCACGACTATCTGTGAATTTTCCAAAAAAAGGCTCAGTAAAAAAGGATTTGACTGCTCAATATTCAAAATCCCAGCCCATAATGATGAATAGCAACCACTATAGCTTGTCCAAGGAAGCCAACGCCCACCCATAGATTGATACCTACTACACAGAACTCTTTTTCACAAATTACTATCTTCAAAACCAAAGTTTGACCACCATTTAGCTAACAAACAGTCATTCACATCTTTGATTCTTCTGATGCCCAGCCCACCTTGATCTATGTGTTGATAACCTCATCCCATTTCACAAGATGAATCTTCCTCTTTAAATCAGACCCTCCCCAAAGGAAAGCTGCTTGAATACTCTCAATTTCCTTTGCTACTGATTGCAGCAGCTTAAACAAAGATAAGTGGTAACCTCATCCCATTTGACAATATGAATCTTCCTCTTTAACAAAATTCAATTATTTATTGGTTAAGACTTTAATAAGTAGCTTCTTGTATGCATCACTTACCTTGCCTTTTTCTTGGGTTAGCAATCATTTACCTAGTCTGTTGTATATAATTGCATGCTTCAATCAAAGTCATGATTAGATGTATAAAGTAGAGGTAATCGAATATACACAAACAACAAGGTCTTCATCATTTTGACATTTTTACAATATTTAATTCCTCTCATACCCAAGTTAATTGTTTTCTTTCAAGACAACAAAATCTGTAACTCTATGTGTTTGGTCGAATGATAAAGATTTTGTTTTTTAATTAGTAGAGACATCTAGTTATGAAAAAAAAAACCAACTGCATCCATCAAATATTTTTGCCTTTGCATCGACACTCCACTTCAGGGCATACATGTTTATGGAAATCAGGTGACAGCAATTATTGTATCAACTTATGTTGGTAGATCACACAACACATCATGATATGACAGCCACAGTGAATCATCCACGCAATGAAAGCTGGCCAACTTATCAATTCACAAAATAAACGCGCAAACACAAAATCAATCACATGACACTATACACTTGCATGTGGGATAGTGATAGCAGGCTTTGAGGCATATGTATTGAGATTTTAAGTTTTTATTCTTTTCAAAATCAGTTATTCGAACGACAGTACATAGAATTGGTAGAACAAATTTTTCAAGTCTAGACAAATTGTATTTAATGTCAGGACTGTGGGTTCGAATCACCGCCGATGTGTGATTTCGTGACTTATCACTATATGATTAAGTGGCCCTACTATAGAGCATCACTTAAAAATAACCTCTGAAATTTCGACTCTCTAAAATTTAGTCTTAGAAATCACCCACTATGAGTAGATATTTTTTTCACTTGCATGTGGACCCACAACCACTTGCAAAAAGATTCATAATTTTTTTTCTGTGTCTTAGGCCTCGTTTGACATGTTATAGTTTTATCCTAAAAGATAAAAAGTTATTAAGAAAATCAAAAAGCTTATAACTTATACAAAAAAGTAAAAAATTCTCTTTTCTTTCTACTTTTTGAATATATTTTCGTAAAAAACCAAAAAGTCATTCTAAATATACTAATTTTTTTTATCTCATATTTTAACCAAAAAGTCAAAAAGCTACTAAAATAACCTATTTCCAAACAAGGTCTTAGCACAATTGTGAACTCGACATGTCAATTTTGAGAAGTTGCACTTGCTTGGCTCTGGCTATGAACATTTTGGCAACCTCGATAAGCATTTCAGTGTCGAGTAACATCGTTGACAGTATCATCAGAGAGAAACCTCTCGGCCCACGCCACCAGATGTTGTCATGGTTTCATATCAGAATTATAACTAAAAATAAAAAATAATCTTTAAATCATAATTAAATAATATTATCACTAACAATTTAATTGATCATAATTAAAGATATAAAAATTAGGATAAATTACAAATACATCTCTAAAGGTTCGATTAAAATACGAATCGTCCTCTGTGGTTCTGGAAATTACATTCCATCATGATGTTTCTAATTTCATAGCAAATCGCCCATTTTATTAATAAATCATCAAGTCAATTAACAGTTTTTAATGATATTAAAAATATGTTTCAATTAATAATTTAGATAATTTTATTATTGTATAGGAGAACAATTGTAACTTGCATTTTTTTAGTTAATCTGTTAAATAAAAAATTCTAACAAGCGGATATTTGTAATTTTCCAAACCACAAGGGGTAATCTATACTTTAAACAAATGGGGTACTTACATGTAGGTCCTAATAAGTGGACTTATTGTCTAATAGGTCCTATGGAAAAAATTTGTCATAATAAAATGTCACTAATTGTAAGTTTTAGTGACAATTTATAAAAATAAGTTTTATTGAAAACTATCTAGGCTTAATTCCCATCAAATCCTATTGAATATAAGGCTTGGTAAAATTGTCGCTAAAAATAGTTTTTTTGTGACAATTTTTTACATACGGCGCTAAAAATTGACAATTAGTGACCTTTTTTGTCATGATTTTTATAAATTGTCGCTAAAAATTACAATTAGTGACATTTTTTTATGACAAATTTTTTCCATAGGTCCTATTAGATAATAAGTCCACTTATTAGGACTTACACGTAAGTACCCATAATTTTTATTGTAGTGCATTGTCTAAATATGGATTTAAATATCACAGCCCCTCAAAAATGCTTAAGTATTCAATCTAATTTATTGAATTCGTTTAATTTTTTATTTTTAATGATGCTCTTTTCTAATTAATAATGGTAGAATTAGTGGCGGAGTTAGAAAATTAAAATAAAGAAAGAACTCTACAATTTCAACTTTTTTTCATGATCAAAACGATAAGATTGTTGAATATGATCTCACATCGCCAGTCTAAGCCACCTAAGCTTAGTTAATATAATGTAAAAGTCCCTCTACTCATTGTCAATTGATTTTGAATGGAATACTTTAACATGGTATGAGAGTTAGGTCTTTAATGGCCTCTCAAAATTCTAAATCTTCAACCATATAATACATTAAAAAAATATTAAAAAAAAATGCCTCTCAAAATTCTAAATTTTCAACCATAAGCTAATACATTAAAAAAATAAAAAAAATGAAAAGTCAAGGGACACGTGACCTCGTTGGAGATAATAATTATATTTGTCTGTTATTTAAATAGAAATTTTTTGGAACACACCTTCTCTAAACCCTTTGAAATGTGTGTATTACATGCATATTTAGTTATAATTTTGATAAATTATAATTACACCTCATGAGATTTGTTTTATTGGGGTAAAAAAAACTTAATCAGAGTCATCGGTTAAATTAGAGGAGCCTTGACCAACATCACAATTTTACAAGACAATTTAATTGTATTACCCATAAATAGGAGTGCTTACAGATTGAGTTGGGTTGGATGACCTCTCTCATTCACCATTCATCCGAACTTAGACGAATTGGGAAAAATCAATTGTCATTTGTTCGCTCAGAATATCGAAACTGCTCATTTTATGACAGATTGATTCTAACCATTCAATTTTGACAAATCAAATAGATAATAAGTTCACTTATTAGGACCTACACGTAAGTACCCCTTATTTAGGATAAACTACCAATAGGTCATAATAGTTGGATTTAATTCCTATCAAAGCCTATTGAAAATAAGTCTTGGTAAAATTGTCATTAAAAATATTTTTTTTGTGACAATTTTTTATATATGTCGCTAAAAATTGACAATTAGTGACCTTTTTTGTCATAATTTTTATAAATTGTCGCTAAACTTCAATTAGTGATTTTTTTTATGACAAATTTTTCCTATAGGACCTATTAGACAATAAATCAACTTATTAGGACCTACACATAAGTACCTCTAAAAATTGGGGTTAAAAAAACTCAATCATAGTCACCGGCTAAATTAGAGAAGCCTTGACCAACATCACAATTTTACAAGACAATTTAATTGTATTACCCATAAATAGGAGTGCTTGCAGATCGAGTTGGGTCGGATGACCTCCCATTCACCATCCATCCGAACTTAGACGAATTGAGAAAAATTTATCCTTATTTGTTTCACTTAGAATATCGAATTAGCTTATTTTGTGTCAGATCGATTTAGACCATTCCATTTTGACAAATCGAATGGATACTTACCCAACTTTACTCATAAATATCTAAGGAGTGGTGGCCAGCATCACAATCTTGGCAAAAAATCATACCATAAAAAAGATTTAAAATGACATGAATGAAAAATTTTAGGGTAAATTACAAATATACCGCCTTGAAGTTTGCTTAAAATACGAATTGCCCTTGTAGTTTGGAAAATTACAAATAACTCCCTGTCATAATTTTTTATTTAACAAAATTAATTGAAAATGTGAAATTTCTAACTGTTCACCTATACAATAATAAAATTATCTGAATTATTAATTGAAATAAAATTTTAACATTATTAAAAAATGTTAATTAACTTAATGATTTATTAATAAAATGACTTATTTGTTATGAAATTAGAAACCTTAGAGGAAATATTGTAATTTTTAGAACCACAGGGGGTAATTTGTAATTTAAGTAATCCTCAGGGGATGTGTTTGTAATTTACCCAAAATTTTATTTAGCAAATTCCATAGCAATGAACTGTAACTTTGACATGCTAACCTTCTAATACTCAGAAAACTTCATAAACTCAACAATAGTACTCTCTCTATCTCTCTCTTATTGCTTAGAAGTTGCCTTTTCCATGATATCCTGAATTAGCATTGCCATATTGAGGTGACAAGAACCTCCTTCTTCGATTGCCCTCTTTGCCATTTCCCCAAGCTGTCTAGCTCTTTTTCTTCTCTCCTCTCCTTTCTCTCCTCCATCCATCAATTTGCCTATGGCCTTCACAACATTATCCTTTTGCACCAAAACCCTTACTTTCTCCTCTTCTCCCCATCTGGTAGGAGCCTCCACACCAACACTCACTCCAATCCTCAAAACCTACACAATTAACTTCTCATTGCAAAATTGCTCTCCAAACATAGCCCATATGGTCATTGGCATGCCTGCACATATCCTTTCTAGTGTCGAGTGTTGTTAGGGAAAATATATGATTCCCCACAAGTAAATCAATCAATGGGAATAAAAACTAATACAGAAAAATTAAATCAAAAGCAACACAAGAATTTTATGTGGTTCCCTCAATGTGAGGTACATCCATGGGATCAAAATTCGATTCCATTATCAACCAAAAAGTTTCCAAACGATTACAAATGAGACACGAATGGTCTCATAAACCACCTTTAGGTGAATTCCAAATAATCACAAATAAACAAGAGGAAAGACTTCACTAAATAGATGAACAAGAGTCTTCGAAACAGAGTTGAAGAAGACCTAAAATAATGAACCAAATCAGCTTCACCAAAATACCACCACCAAATAATGATCAAAAAACTTATGCTCCAAGTTAATCACCACCGAATTGATCATCAACTATTCTATAGCAGCCGCACTGTATACTTCGGGAAAAACCAAAGACGAACAACATATATATATATATATATATGTTGAATCTTGGGCTTTTTTTTTTTTTTTTTTCAAAACCATAGTGATACCAAACTGATTATAAAAAACCCATTGGGCTTCCAAAAGTTAGATATAATATATTAAATATATTATACCCAAACCAAACCAAATTAAAATTTTTTTAACAAACCAATTGGGTCCTATACTCCAATAAGGAGGCATACCCAACAATTCTTTCCCAACTGACTTAGGTGGAGACATCAACCATACCAGCCAAAGTTCGACACTTCAAATGTTTGTCCCTCGACAAAGTCTCAGTCAACATATCTGAAATATTATCATCCGTGTAAACCTTTTCGTGTTGCAACAATTTCGAATCTAACATATCATGAATCCAATGGTATCTCACATCAATGTGTTTCTATCTCGAATGAAAAGTGAAATTTTTACTCAAATGAATAGTACTTTAACTATCACAATAAAACACATACCTTGCTTGCTTCAAACCCAATTCTTGTAAAAATTTCTTCATCCATAACTCTTCTTTGCAAGCTTCCGTAATGGCAATAAATTTAGCTTCAGTAGTTGAGAGAGCAACACATTTTTGTAATTTAGATTGCAATGTCACAGCTCCCCCTGCAAATGTCATCAAATACCCTGAAGTAGATTTCCTAGAATCAACATCACCGGCCATGCCAGAATCCGTGAACCCATCAAGCATCGGCTTATCATCTCCAAAACACAAACACACCTTTGAAGTCCCTCGAAGATATCTTAGAATCCATTTCACCGCTGCCCAATGTTCTTTACCTGGATTAGAGAGAAAACGACTCACCACACTAATAGAGTGAGCAATATCCGGCCTTGTACAAACCATGGTGTACATCAAAGAACCAACTGTTAAAGCATAAGGAATTTTCTGCATCTCTTTTTTATCTTTCTCACTTGTAGGACATTGATTCGAATTAAGCTTGAAGTGACCTGTAAGTGGACAGCCAACCGACTTTGCTTTATCCATGTTGAACCTTTCAAAAACTTTTTCAATGTAGCTTTCTTGAGACAACCAAATCAGCCGTTTCTTGCGATCACGAACAATTTTCATACTAAGTATTTTCTTTGCCAGCTCCAAATCTTTCATAGCAAAAGACTTGCTCAACTCCAACTTCAACCTCTTAATCATAGTATAATCTTGGCCCACAATTAACATGTCATCAACATAAAGCAAAAGAATAATAAATTTGCCATCCGAAATTTTTTTCACAAACACACAATGGTCCAAAGTGGTTTTAGAAAAACCATTATTCATCATGAAATAGTCAAATTTTTTGTACCATTGCCGCGGGGCTTGCTTGAGGCCATACAAACTTTTCTTCAATTTGCAAACAAATTTCTCTTTTTCTTTCTCCCTAAAACCCTCTGGTTGCTCCATGTAAATTTCTTCTTCAAGGTCACCATGAAGAAATGCGGTCTTCACATCAAGTTGCTCAACTTCAAGGTTCATAGTTGCGGCCATGCCAAGTACAACCCGAATAGAAGACATCTTCACAACTGGCAAAAAAATCTCATCAAAGTTAATACATTTCTTTTGCCCAAAGCCTTTCACAACAAGACATGCCTTGTACCTCAAATTCTTGCCATCATTCTTCAATTTGAAGACCCACTTATTTTTTAGAATTTTCCTCCCCTTAGGCAACTTCACTAAATCATAGGTGTGATTTTCAAGTAAGGAATTCATCTACTCTTCCATGGCCTTTTTCCAATCATCTTTCTTTGCATGCTCAATTGCTTCTTGGTAGTTCTTGAGCTCCCCTTGATCGGAAATCAACACAAATTCACTGGGAGGATACTTTCTCGAAGGTTACTGGTCCCTTGTAGATTTTCTCAACTCAAGTTGTGGTGGCAGTTTTTGAGTTGGATGCTTTTCCTCAATTTTGAGCTCAACTTCATTTGGAGGAGTAGCATCATCATCTATATCTTCAAGAGGTGGCTGCACATCTCTTCCATTTTCATTATCCACCGAAGATGACGGAGATGGATCAATGTCAATGAGATCACTAGTTTTTGGCTCCGGTTGATCACCTTTGCCATAGTCTTCAATTGTTTGGTCTTCAAGAAACACAACATCACGACTTCGGATAACTTTCATGTCGACCGGATCCCACAATCTATAACCAAATTCATCATGCCCATAGCCAAGAAAAATGCATTGTCTTGACTTGCTATCAAGCTTGGACCTCTCATCTTTTGGAATGTGAACAAAAGCTTGGCAACCAAACACTCTTAAGTGCTCATAAGACACATCTTTACCGGTCCAAACTCTTTCTGGAACATCACCATTCAAAGGATAGGAATGAGACAAATTAATTACGTTAACTGTTGTCTTCATTGCCTCACCCTAAAAAGATCTTGGCAATTTAGCATGTGAAAGCAAACACCTTGTTCTTTCCACAGTGGTGCGGTTCATCCTCTCGGCAACGCCATTTTGTTGAGGAGTCTTCTTAACTGTCTTTTGGGGCCGAATACCTTGGCTGTGACAATACTCATCAAATGGTCCAATGTATTCACCACCATTGTCTGATCGAATGCACTTCAATTTCTGCCCTGTTTCTCTTTCAACCATGGCCTGAAAATGCTTAAATACATCTAGAACTTGATCTTTAGTTTTTAGAATAAAAGCCCAAACTTTCCTTGAATAATCACCAATGAAGTAACAAAATAAAGTGCATCACTATGTGTTCTAACTTTTAAAGGACCACAGACATCCGAATGAATTAACTCCAAAACATTTTCTTTCCTAGAAGCAACATTTTTATGAAAAGAAACTCTATGTTGTTTACCCGCCAAACAATGAACACAAGTTTTAAGATGTGTACCTTTCAAACTGGGTAGAAGCCCTTTCTTGAACAAAACTTGTAGCCCTTTTTCACTTATGTGCCCAATTTAGTAGAAGTATCATCTTTAAGTGGATTGACAACACCTTCCATCGAATAAAGTTTATGAGTCTTCTTGCACTTCGCCACCACCAAAGAACCCTTTGTGAGCTTCCATATTCCATCACCAAATTTGTTGTTGAAGCTTTCATCATCTAGCGTCCTGGTAGAGATCAAATTGAGGTGAATGTCGGGAACATGTCTCACATCTTTAAGCAACAACTTGTAGCACAAATTTGTTTCCAAGCAAACATTACTCATGGCAATAATCTTGGACAAACCTTCATTACCCATTCGATCAGAACCATAATCTCCTTTGGTGTAGGTAGTGAAGAAATCAACTCGAGAAGTCACATGAAAAGAAGCACCAGAATCAATCACCCAATTGCTCTCTTGGTCCACAAAATTGATACAATCATCTTCACAAACGACCATGAGATCATCGGTAGTAACCGCCTTTGTGTCTTCTTGCTTCTTATCCACACTTTTGTTATGCCTTTTCTCTTTGTTCTTGAGCTTTCGGCATTCCCGCTTCATGTGCCCTTTCTCATGGCAGTAATAGCACTCAATATCTTTCTTTGAAAATGAACCATCTCTTGATTTGTCACGGCTTTGATCACGAACCATGAGGAGTCTTACTCCTCCCCCTTGTTTTGCTTCGGCCGCTCACAACAAATGCCTTCGAATGAGAAGAACCCGTTGATTTTCTTCTAGTTTCTTCATTCAACAAACTACTAGTGACTTGGTTCATTGTGACAACTCCATCGGGCGCCGAATTCCTAACCGTCACAGCCAAAGTCTCCCAACTTTTGGGTAAAGAACTAAGTAGCATAAAAGCCTGCAACTCATCATCAAAAATAATTTTCATAGAAGCAAGTTGGTTAACAATACTCTTTATTTCATTCAAATGTTCCGGAGTGGGGCTGTCATCTTTATATTTTAAATTAACCAACTTACGAAACAGAAAAGCTTTATTTGTGACTGATTTTCTGTCATAAAGGCCTTCTATTTTTTTTTTCATAAATCATGTGCCGAAGTTTCAGTAGCAACATGATGAAACACACTGCCATCAATCCATTGACGAATAACACCAATGGCTTTTCGATTAAGCTTCTTCCATTCATCATCTTTCATATCATCAGGTTTGCCACTATCACCCTCAATAGGCCCATACAAATCTTTACAAAATAACAAGTCCTCCATTTTATTTTTCTAAGTTACCCAATTGCTTCTATTGAAGCTAGACATACAACCCACATTCCTCTCTATTGATTTACACAAATAAATAAATCCAAATAAACCGTAAGCTCTGATACTAGTTGTTAGGAAAAATATATGATTCCCCACAACTAAATCAATCAATGGGAATAAAAACTAATGTGCAAAATTAAATCAAAAGAAACGCAAGAATTTTATGTGGTTCCCTCAATGTGAGGTACGTCCACGGGATCGAAATCCGATTCCACTATCAACCAAAAAGTTTCCAAACGATTACAAACGAGACATAAATGGTCTCACAAATCACCCTTAGGTGAATTCCAAATAATCACAAATAAATAAGAGGAAAGACCTCACCAAATAGATGAACAAAAGTATTTGAAACAGAGTTAAAGAAGACTCAAAATAACGAACCAAATCAGCTTCACCAAAATACCACCACGAATAATGATAAAAAAAACTTCTGCTCCAAGTTAATCACCACCGAATTGATCATCAACTATTCTATATCAGCCGTACTGTATACTTCGGGAAAAACTAATGACAAACAACATATATATATATATATGTTGAATCTTGGGCTTTTTGTTTTCCCTTCAAAACCCTAGTTATACTAAACTGATTATAAAAAACCCATTGGGCTTCCAAAAGTTAGATATAATATATTAAATACATTATACCCAAACCAAACCAAATTAAAATTCTTTTAACAAACCAATTGGGTCCCATACTCCAATAAGAAGGTATACCCAACATTGAGTTCCACCCACAATGCGTAACGAAACCCCCAATTGCCATGTGTGGCAATATCAGTACTTGCGGTGCCCAACCGCGGATCAAAGGGCCTCTATCTTTGATCCTCTCTTCGAAACCGTCTTCCAAATTCCGTTTCTCCAATTCCTCTACTTTATCCCTTATGACCCAAATGAATGCCTTGTTTGATGCTTCTGGCCCCAACCCAATCTCTATCATCTGCGAAAGCACTTGGTGAGAGAGGCTTCTGAGGCAAACATAGACTACAGTTCTTGGTTGTTGTGAGTCAAGCCAATTCAAGCAATGGTGTGCATCAATTGCAGACTTCTTACCTCTCTCGGCCTTATCTAACTTGTCTTCATTGCATAGCGAAACAGGTCCATGTCAATCAAAGGGACCTTGTCGAGGTTCTCACACCCTTCGGGCAGTCCAGCTTCGAGACATGGGAATCTGAGTTGGAGAAATTTGATTTGGAGTCCAGATTGTTGGGCTCGAGCAATGACTGTTGTGAATCGATTGGCGTTGAGTGGTGTGGTGACTATGGTGACAATAACACCTTGTTGTGCCAGTAATCTAGCTATGTCTATCATGGGGATCATGTGGCCATGGGCCATTAAGGGAACAAAATGAAGTGAAGCTTTTGAGTTTGGGAAGCCATGGCCATCTAGTTTGAAGTAAATGGAGAGATTGATATGGGTTGCCTTCTCTTTTGTTTTATTCATGAAAAGTCTTTTGTAGTCGAGTTGGACTATTAGGTGTAGCTCGGGCCTGATGCGTTTCCTTTAAATCTCAGATTTAATTTATTGCATTTTTTTTTTTTTTTGAGATTTGTCCGATTCACGTGGAGAGAGTACTTTATTTCAGTTCCGAAATTAATCAAGATACTCGATTCACGTAAAGAGAACAAAAAATTTCAAAATTAATCAAGATGTACATAAATTGACTTGACACTTGAATATAAGAAAATAAAAAAATCTCTTATAATGTTTTTTTAAGTGATTAAATTTGTTCACACACTCAAAACATGTTACTTTCCTTCTTATTGACAGTTACTCCACTTGGTAACTTAATTGGAGTTGTGAAAAAGAAACATAATTAAATAAATGGTCTTCTTTTCAACTCTAGTTAGTTTCATAAATCAAAACAAAAAGAAGATAATCCGAATTAAAAGAAAGACCACTTATTTAACTATGTCCTTTTACACAGCTCTAGTTAAGTTACAAGTGAGGCTCACTTTATCCGAACAGCCAATAAGGATTGTAACCTTCACACAGTTTTTTAGATTGTAAACAAATTTGCTCTCTGCTTTCCTAGGGCAAGAGCAAGCTGTGTCAAAAAAAATTTGGACAAATTATATCAGTGATGGATGTAATTTGTCTCTTGCTTTAATTTGGTTTTTTGTTGTTCTAATTTTATTAATTTTTCTTTTTAATATTTTTATATTGTGTCAATTTAATTTAATTGATAACATCTATTAAAATATTAGATAGAAATCAAGAGTAAAATGATTCATTCAAAATGGTATCTCAACTTTTCAATCACTTTGAGGAGGGTGAATAGTTTATTTTGTAGGATAAAAGACAATTTTAAGAGGTTGCTAAATGGCCCTACCTTTCTATTTTAGATCTCACATTTTTTATATTTTATTTTATTACAATTTTGTCCTAATATCAATTTCCAATTTTGTCCTCATCTTATCATTCCAAGTCAATCTCACCCACCTCCGTTATTTTCCTCATTCGGCGAGCCTCTCGCTGCCACTTGTTGTTTACAGAACTGTCAGTGGTGGCGAAGGTTAGGGTTTTGCCAGTGGTAACGGTGGCAGAGAAAGAGCAATATATTCGCAAACTCTCTTTCACGATCTTTATCTTCATCCTTCGGAACTTACTCTCATTTCTCTCTTTTGTATGCGATTCTCTCTCTCCTCGTTGATTTCTCTCTCTACTTCATACGTTGGTCGATTTCTCTTAGTTCGGTTATATAGAGTCGAACATGTTGAATATGTTTGGTGCTCCATAACCGAACATATGCCTTTTGTTTGACTATATAGTACCAAACATCAGGCTTTTGTTTAGAACTGGTTTTCCGAACGGCAGCGAGAGTGGTCGCGAAGGCGAAAAGATGGGTTTTTCGAATTGATTATTCTTCCTTCATCTTCAGCAACATCAATGTGATTCTCTACAATGGAGGACTCACCCTTCGAACTTGGGCCCATTACACTTCCAACGTTGTTACATTCCTTGAAACATAGTTCACATTTGTCTAATACTCCGAGGAAATAAACGGTTGCCCTATTGCTATTACCGCTGGCTAAGTAGGTTGTCGGAAAATGAGGGTTGCCAGAGTGGGAGGTAGATTGCTAGAGAAGGATGAGTTGAAGGTGAAAGGTGTAGGAGTGGGGTTCAAAGGGTATATTTGAGATTATGGTAGGGGTCCAAAGAAAAATAAAGAGGAAAGCAATTTTGGTGGTAAAGGGCCAAAGAAATGGGAGGTCCAAAGTAGAAAAGTATGGGCGTTTAACAGCCCTCAATTTTAATTATTAAAGTATATGTTCTTTGTCATTTTAATTCCTTAAGTTTTAATTTTGTCATTTAGTCTTTAAATTTGTCAATTTGAGTCAATTTAGTCCTATCTATAATGTCCGTTTACATTAATAATAGAAAAAGTATTTTATTTTTGGATAAAAGACAGTTTTGATCCCTAAAGTCTGCATTTCTTTTCATTTTAATCCCTCAAGTTTTAAATTTTGTTATTTTTGGTCCTAGAAATTGTTAATTTTGTTAATTTTGGTCCTAGTTTTGATCCCACAACTTTGAGGACCAAAATAACAAAATTTAAAATTTGAGGATTAAAATGACAACAAATGCATACTTGAGGGGTACCTCTATTTGCACCCCACATTTCATCTCAAGGAAAACCATTAATTGGTTTATTTTTTATTACAATATTAACCCCATGAAAAATGACCACAAAGGACAAATGGCGATAATACACACCTTTTGTAGTTAGGTTCGACACTAAAATGTTGAAGAAATGGTTAATGTTCAAAAGAAACACTCCGGACAAGTGGCTAACGTTCGACAGAAACAGTCCGAACAATTGTTAAGGTTCAAAAGTCCAGAGTTGAACGGTTTGCAAACTGTAATATTCAAATACAAATCTCATGGCAATGGAAAAAAGTACATAAAACCCTAAAATCTAAGCCAAATGAGAATTCTCACGTACTATATCTCCAATGTGGTTTCCAACTGTGATGACAACGACCACCACTGGCGTCTTAAGGAGTTTTCACCATTGGTTTTGTTCACCAGCGTCTTGAGGAGTCTTCACCACTGGTTTTGTTCACTGGCATCTTGAGGAGTCTTCACCGCTGGTTCTGTTCACTGACGTCTTGAGGAGTCTTCACCACTGGTTTTGATCACCAGTGTGTGGGGTGACAATCAAACAGAGAAAGGAAGGGGAGATGGATCGTAGGTGGGGGTGGAGTGTGTGAGTGAGTGAGTGAGGGTAAAGATGGAAGATTGTAGATATGAAGTAAGGGTAAAGATGGAAAGTTGTGATGTATATTGAGCAAATTACGTATTTATCAATTTATTAAAAGTCTGCCTTGAGTAGTGGTGTGTCTTGAGATGAAAGGTGGTGTGCAAATAGAGACACCCATATTTTAGGGACCAAAATTATCTTTTATTCATATTCATGTTACCAATGTATGTAGATGTTAGACATATGACCAATTTAATTCAAAATGACATATCTGAAACTTAAATGATTAAAATGAAAAATAAAGCATGCTTTAGACACTAAAATTGTTTGTTATCCTTATTTTGTATATTGATTTCAGTATAATTTCTAAAAGGATGTTATCAATTAAACTAAATTGCCAAAATGTAAAAATTTTAAAAGTAAATTTGATGCAACTAATATTCAATGACCAAATTAACACCATATACAAATTACAATAACTAAAAGTGTAATTTATTCAAAATTCTATGTCTCCTTGTCCTTACTCATTCGTAGTTGTTTTATTGTGTTTCAAATTTTTGTGTTGTTGCTACAAATTAGGATTTTAGAGTAAAAATTTTAGGGATAAAATCGCTTTTTAGAGAGAAAATATTTAGCAGTCAAAAGTGTTACTGTCATACATTTAGTAATGAAATTAGACATTTAGTGATAAATTATTATCCTTTTGAGACTAAATTTTTTGTCTAAAAAATAAATCTTTTTCGCACCAAATTATTTTGTCTCTAAAAGTCTATTTATTAGGAGATGTTTGATAACATCATTCAACACTTAAAATTGAATGTATTAAGTGATAATCAATTAAGCCCGTTTGATACTATAACTGATATCACTTAAAAATTTAAGTATATCTTAAAACGTAAGCTAAAACTTCAGAAAATTTTAAATCATAAGAAATTTATTTAATTCTTACTGAATTTATAAATATTAAACATAAATATTGATATCTATTATTATAAACTCACTACTACTATCACCACCACCATCACCATCGCTATCATTACCACCACCACCACCACCACCACCATGCCCATGCCACTGCCACCACTACAACCACCATCACTACCGCTACCATCACTACCGCTACCACCACTACCACGCCACCACCACCATCACCACCTTCATCACCATGGTCATTGTTGTCATAAGCATCACTATCATTGTATTATCACTACTATCGCTATCGTTACCACCACCATCATATCACCATTACTATTACTACCACTACGGCCACCATCACCACTATTCACGCAACCGCTTCCACCACCCCTACCATGCTGCCACCACCACCAACACCACCACTACTATA
Organism: Camellia granthamiana; assembly: GCA_036172215.1. NCBI lineage: Eukaryota > Viridiplantae > Streptophyta > Magnoliopsida > Ericales > Theaceae > Camellia > Camellia granthamiana. The sequence continues at coordinate 74,486 of JAXFYN010000214.1, forward strand.
CCATCACCACCACCACGACACTACCATACCATCACCATCACCACAGCCGCCGCCACTACCGACACCATCACAATATAAAAATTAAAATATACAACTTAAAAATAATAATTTTTAAATTTGATTATATACATATCAAACAACTTAGTTTTAGTTCAACATTTAAATTTTTATTAAACAACTTTTCAGCTTAAATAATTCAACATCTAGTTGTCAATACTTATTTTTCAGTTTTCAGTCTTTAATTTTCAGCTTTCAATTTTATCAAACACCACCTTAGTGACATTTTTTAAATTTTGTTGATAATTTTATTTTTACTTAATTTTATTTTTTAAGAAATTTTTAGTATAACATTTTAGCGACAACCCTCGTGATGACAAGAATTAGTTCCTAAGTATATTTTATAATAAAATTTTCACTTTTGAAGATAAAAAAATATGTTGCCTGAATAAATTGAAATAGAAAGATAAGAGACTTTTGTATAATGAATAAATTGACATAGGCGAACAAGAAAGTTTGGGATAGGGATCCCTATAACCTTTACCATCTCAAGTGTTTCCAAAATTTCATATTCACGGCGTTCAATCAATAACAAGTACTTCAAAAATTGTATGGCCCTACAAATAAAGAAATGACGAAAAATTAAGAGAATACCATTGCAAAATTATGCCCAGTAAAATTAGGACTCATAGTAAACAAAAACATGAAAACTTACCTCATTTTTTACATTTAATTTTAATCAATACTAATCAACATTTATTTATTTATTTATTTTTGGTTATTTAGATTTAATGGTTGAGATTGATTTGATGGATGGTGCACCAAACTCAACATTGCTATACAAAAGGAAAACAAAAAAGATGGGGCCCAGAAATATGTCCCAAAATTTATCAGGATATCAGTGGTGGAGATTAAATTGATAAAATATTGATTCCGTAAGTACAATGAATTTGAACAATTAATTTTTATTTCTGAATAAATTTTAGATAAATACTTCTAAATTGATAGTCTTGCTGAGCCTGTGGATGATGTGATTTTTTATGCAAATAAGATAAGATTGGTATCTTTCAGTATGTAAAACTGAAAAGGAGCTATAAAGTCGTTGCACGCAAGCCCTACAAGTCGTGAAGTGTGACTTAATAAAATTCTCCTTGTGAAAGAGGAAGATACAAAAGTAGCCAAATAATAAAATGTGATAGTTACATTGAAAATGCTATCAATGTGATACTTGCAGTGAAAATGCTATAGTTCTTATGATTAGGAAGATACTATCAAAATCTCATGATGAAAAATTGTTAGGTTTTTATTCTTGGCAATTCCGTTTGACAAAACTCATTTCAGTTGTATTTGTTTTCGCACTTTTATTTCAGTGAGGTTATGAGTTTATTAGATGCGAATCCAACCTGAATCAAGCCTTGCAGAGAAGTTTGTGATGTTAATGCTTTCAAGATTGCCACTTCGCTGATTATGACGGGGGTCGAGCTGCCCGGTCAGCTCGCGACCGAAGCAAAATGCAAAATTGCATTCAAAATTGCATGTCCGCCCTTGTTCGCTCGAGCCAAGGAATGCTCGCTCGAGCTACGGCTTGCTCGCTCGAGCCAAGGAGTTCTCGCTCGAGCGACAGATTGCGTCCACACAAAAACCTGAAAGAGTTGATTGCTCACTCGAGCCAAGGATTCGTCGCTCGAGCCAAGGCACTAGTAGAAATCACGAAAGTTAAGGTTCTCGCTCGAGCGAGCTTCAAAATCCGGATTTCTATAGGAGTTGGTTTTCTTCCAAAACTAGGATTACTTTGATTTTCTATAAATAGTTGGTTTTCTCCCAAATCTAAGGTAATTCCTCCAGATCTTCTTTTTTGGTTCTTAAGGTTTATATCTGGGGATATTTTGTGAGTTTTCTTTGATGTTTTATTGAGTATTCAACTCATGGTTTAAAGAGAGTACATCAAAGGTTTTGTTTGTTATATACAAGAGAGAGAGAGAGTTGTTCTTCGGTGGATTCTGAAGAATTCGAGTCTGAAGCTTCAGTGGATTCTGGAGTGGCTCATCGTAAAGACAATTCCGAGGTGAAGACGGGGTTGGAAGAGGCACATAGAGGTTGGTTCAATTAGGCGTGGATTCCCTAGGTAATTGAGAGTATACCTGTGTAATTCCTTTAAATCTTCTTAGTGGATTGTTTTGTGGCTGTTGCCCGTGGTTTTTTAATCACAGTTGGAGGTGTCCAATTGTGGTTTTTCCACGTAAAATCGTTGTGTCGATTTGTCTTTTATTGTTTGATTGGGATTGTTATATTCTGCTTAAAATTGGTACATAATCACAAATCAACATCTAGGTTTTCTAGATTTTTCAAAAAGAAATTATCAATTTTACTTTTACTAAGCATTGATTTCTTATCTTTTAATTAGATTTATATATGAATAATGAATTGAGCTAGTCTAATTAATTATGTTAAATATATATTATTAGCAGGGACGGAATGACAAAGAGACTACCACAGGCCACACACTTATGACCAATTAAAAAAACCTTACTAATATATGGCACTTTCAATCTAGTATACAATTCTTTATTAAAGATAGGCCCTAGCTTTTTTAATTGGTATGGCACCCCTAGATAATAAATGGTATTACCCACTCCTTTTGTTTTTTGGGTATGACACTACTTAACAAGAAAACACCATTTAACTAGGAACAATGAGTTTAGGTAGCTTTCTCAATTTATCAACTGCATTGATAAGTTAACTAATTAGAATGTTATTTTTTTTTTCCCTCCTTAAAAATCTCTACTTTGAAGTGCGCTACCTTGTGAGAGCAAACTATCAATGAATTTAGACATTTAATTTCAAATTCTAGACTTTTTCGGATTGTTTTTGTTTTAGTTCATAGAACTATTGTTATAGAATTTCCATTCAACAATTATTGGAGGAAAATTATTGGGTTGTTCTAGAGTGCCACATTTTCATATTCTTTCATTAATTATCGTATAATATGGCATCTCTTATTTTCTAATCACCTAACATAAAATCATATGTCCATTATTGTAACATGACCACACATTTAAATCAAGTGCATTCCCACTATTTTCTGAGGTGTCTGCTAGCTCTTGGGATCCAATTTCAATTAATGAATCTACCTTTTATTTAGTTTCATCTTCAAAATTTATTTTTGTTTGTGTTTTTTTGAAAGGAGGAATTATACTCCAGTGGGAGAAATTTTTTTTTTTACACAAATATAAAAGGGTGTAAGTATAACTTTTTATTTGCACACCATCACAAAATCACTTAAACTCTACATATTTTTATAATTTTTTTTTTATATTTTGAATTTCCCCCTTTTCATACCCAAAAAAAGAAATTCCCCCCTTAGAATGCACTGAAAACCAACTGACAAACCAAGTCAGGACTGGACATTTTCATAAGCAAAAATATTGTCCACTTGCAACTTCGTCATTATGTGGTGTTTTGAAAAGATGGTAAAAAGTTAATTTTTTAACTTTTTTTATTTTTTTTGTGTAAAAAAATAAAGAGTTGATGTAATCCAAAAAAGTCAAAAAACTAAAAAAAGTTAAAAAGTCAATTTTTCCAAATTGCCCCTATTTATAATATTTTATGTGTCTCTAATATTTTCTGACTTATGTTCAAAATAATTAAAATAGGTTGTAATTTTGGATTAAGCAATACTAGTATATTTATCACAAAATTTCTTTATCATTTTATATTATCTAAGTACATGACAATCCACATAGCTAATCACACATAATGGTAACAAAAAAAGAAAAAAACGTAATATTATATTTATGAAAATTTTAAAAATAATCATAGAAACTTTGTTTGACAAATTTTTTAGTTTATAAATTGGGAACCTCACGTTTTTAAATTGGGTTCAAAATATAAACTCAAAAAAAGTATTTATTTTATTTATTATTTTTTTTTGGGGGGGTGTGCAATGCACACTATTTGTAACTTTACCACAAAATTACTTATATATTCATAAACTTACATAAATGTGCTCTTATTATTAATAGCCAAATTATCTACAACATTATTTACATTGAGCTGAAAAAGTCCATCACTCGTATAACTTTGCCCCACATACATGTCACTCTTGGAGAGTACAACCTTACCAGATTCAAAGACTAATTTAAACCCATTCTTGATTAACAATGACCCATGAATCAAATTTTTGCGAATCTCTGGCACATTGAGTACATTGTTAAGAGTGAGTTCTTTCTCCGATGTCATTTTCAGCACGATCTTTCATTGTCCTTCTACAGTTGAAGTGGAGCAGTTTCCGATAAAAAGTTGTTCCCCACTTTCTACCACTTTGTAGGTTATGAACATCTTCTTATCTGCACAGATATGGCGGGTTGCTCCAGTATCCACCCACCACTCATTGGGATTGCCCATCAAATTTGCTTCAGAGACTACTGTAGCAAGATTGATGTGTGCCACTCCATCGGAAAGATAAAAATTCTCGGCTATGTTGGCTTGTGCTGGCTTTTTGCTTGAACTCCCTCTGTCCTTGCGAACTTGACAATCCTTAGTGCGATGTCCATCTTTGCCGCTCACAAAACACTTGCCTTTGAATCTCTTGTTGAACCTGTCACGACCCAAACCCGCCCCTATGGGTTTAGCACCGTAACCGGCCAGTAATCCGAGATTACCGAAGGCCTACTGAGCAGTAAGACAGTAAAATAGAGTACAGGGGCATGGCGGAAGCCAATACAGTAATAGAACAATGTCCAATGAGCTGTGACAGTCTGTATGCCAAAAAGATTTTCATGCATATAAACATTCAGTATAGAGCAGTTATACACAATATTTACAATCATTCAGTACAGAGGCTTAACCCCTACTAAACAGTACAGTCTATACGGTGTTACAAAAACGGTACAGTAACAGTTTATACAATATTACAAAACAGTACAGGACAGACGGGGAAATAAAAGCACCCCTAAGCCATAGCTTGGCAGACTCGGAACCTCACAGTGAGGCACGGTGGTTGGCTTGACAAAACTGGAGTTTACCCCGACGCTCCTAGCTGCGGTCTGGTGCCTGTACACCTACATATATATATGAGCGATGAGCTAAAGCCCAATGAATAACATAATGCGTAAAGGGGTTTAGAATGAATGTCCTTACAGTATGAAAACAGTTCATTTCAATTAGTATATTAGTTGTTCAGTACAGTAAATGGTCGTATGTAGTACATCCCTTAGCATGACAGTACAGTAAACAGTAGGTCTTAAAGACCGAACAGTAATAATGGCCAACAATCAGTAAACAGTAGTGGTTCCAACGTGGGAACCGAATCGATTAGACAAATCCACCCGTTCATAGACCGTCGGTGGGGCCATCCGTTCATAGACCGTCGATGGCAGAGATTTCTCAAACGGTAGCAGTAACAGTAAACAGTAGTTGCTAAGGATGCCACAATACAGTTCAGAATATAGGACATGCACTCATTCAATAAACAATATCAGTTCGGTAAACAGTTCAGAAGATAATTATTTGAACATATCTTTACACAAGTGTTACTCATAGAGTTGTGGGCTACTGTAGGCTAGAGCGTCCTCTTGGAATGCCAACCCTATACAGTTAACAGATTGAACACACACTAAGTTCCACAGTTGGGAAAGGTAATAACTTAATCCCTAAATGCCTCGGTGTGTTCTACATCTATATCCTCTTTAAGATGCCTTAAATATGCTCTAGGAATGCCTAGGATGGAAAGAGGATGTAAAGATGCACTTAGAAAACATTCCCAGAATTTTCAGTGAAACAGGGTTCCGCTCGAGCGTAGGTTTCCCCACTCGAGCGTACATGCAAACAAAGGGACCCGCTCGAGCGTCAACTTCCCCGCTCGAGCGTGTCACACAATACTCCGCTTGAGCGTACATTTCTCCGCTCGGGCGGACTGATGAACAGTGCAAAGTACTGGATGCTCGATTTCTCCGCTCGAGCGTGCATCCCTCCGCTCGAGCGGACTCTAAAACAGATCAAAGTACTGGGAGCTCGATTTCCCCGCTCGAGCGGCACTTCCCCCGCTCGAGCGGACATCCAAAATTTGGAAATTCCAGATTTGAGCTCCAAGTTCAAAATCAAGTTTAAAAGCATAATTTCCGATCCTCTTGGGCTAATCTCTGGAAAAACACTTGTAAACACATAGCATAACATAAATCAAACCTCAATTTGTAAAATCAAAGCCCAAGGGTGTTTAATTCAAACCCAATTTCAAACCAAATTTCATGAACATGCTACAACCATGACATGCGTGAACTTTAAACAATTTTCAAGCTTCAATGCTAGTTCAATGAGCTCAAATCTTGCAAACACATGGTGAAATCATGGATTATGATCAAAAGATGGACATGCATGCAAGGTTCCCATGAAGTCAAGCTCAAAACTCTTCACTATACACATGCATGCAACAATTAAGCTACAATTCAACATTACAAGCCATAGATTGGCTCTAGACCTCAACTTAGCTCTAACCCATGCAAGAACTAAACTCAAAACATATACAAGAGGGCAATGAACCTACCTCAAGTCTTCAATCACTAGACTAGAAGCTCAACTAGGCAATTTACACTTCAATTTCTTCAAGCCTCCAAGTAATTCAAGATGAACTCTCTCTAATTCTCTATCCTCCCTCTCTAATTCGGTGGGCACAAAGAAGGAGCTGATGAAATGTTTTTGTTAAGTGTAAATAGGCTCAACATGTTTTGTAGATAGTGGTCCACTAGATGGCAAAGTGGTAAATATGCCAAACAATGCAATTCATCAATAATTAATCTAATTTAATCATACCAAATCAACTCTCAGATAATTACACCATAAAATCACATAAATTCCACTATTCATGGAACATTAATCAATTTTGAATTCGGCCGTCGATAAGGCCTTCAATTAACAGTTTAAACAAAACAGACTGAACAGATAATTAAACAATTAAACAGATAAAATGCAAGTTAACATATATATATATATATATTCAATCAATTCAGTTCCGATTTTCAGTCAGTCAATTTAGTATTTTATCCAGCTCAATTATCAGTCATAATCAGTTCAGTTTAACGGTAATTAGTAATTAATCGGTAAGCAGTATGAGGGTTGTTACAGAACCCGTTGTTGATCTTTTTGATCTTACTAGTGAATCCTTATTTGGGACCATTGCCATCATACTTCCACTTCTTGTTGTTGAACTTTGACCCATGTTCATATTCCACAACATTTGCTTTAACTTGCATGACATGGTTTCCTGACTTCTTGTCGGAACCACAGTTCAGAGCCGCACTATCAGGTCCTCCAATTTCATCTCCTTATGCTTATGCTTCAGATAATTCTTGAATGCTTTCCAGGATGGTGGTAACTTTTCAATGATTGTCGTTACTTGGAAAGATTCACTGAGAATCATCCATTCTGCATATATGTCATGGAGAATTAATTGGAGATCTTGAACCTGGCTAATAACCGTTTTGGAATCTATCATTTTAAAATCTAGAAAACGGCCAACAACAAATTTCTTTGTATTGGCATCCTCTGTCTTATATTTATGATCTAGAGATTCCCATAGTTCTTTAGCAATACTTTTGATGCTATACACATTGTATAGTGTATTGTCCAACCCATTGAGGATATAATTCCGACACAGAAAATCACCATGTTTCCATGTATCGACTGTGGCGACCACTTGCCGGTTAGTTTCTCCCTCGTTCAGTGATGGAGCTTTTCATGGGTGAAGTAAGCCAAATTTAATGTGGTAAGATAAAACATCATTTTTTGTTGCCATCTTTTAAAATCATTTTCATTGAATTTTTCTGGCTTCTCCCGATGATTTACCGGTACTGCCGGAGTTATTACTGGCACAACAAGTGTGGGGGTCGGAGTAATAACAGCCTCAGTACTGTTTATTTCAGTTGTCATAATTCCGGCAAAATATTAAGACACCAATCACAAATTTATACAAAAAAAAAAAAAAAAAAAATTACACACAAAATATATAGAATAATATTTTGTAACAAAATTCTAATAATAAACAGTATATTACTATTATGTTATTAAAGAAATTATTAAATAGTATATTACTACTATTCAAGAAATTAAACAGCATATGACTACTATTTAATTTTCCGAAACAAATTATTCGTCTGTCCAACACATAAATAAATAAAAATCAGAAATCTACTTTAAGATTGTTACACCCACAGTGGTGTGTGTGTGTAAATTAAATGTATAAATAAAATAAACAACAAAAGAAAATAATTATATAAATTAAATTCCAAATTAAATGCTTACAGAAATTAAAGTCGAAACTTGTGTTGAACATAATTTCTTTAAAGTAGATTTCGTCCTCACTCCAGTGCTTCGAGATTTATCGGCATCTACTTCCTAAGATGCAACGACTAACACTTGATTTTATAGCACTATAAAATCAAGTTTGGCGAACCAAAACTCTATTGTAACTCTCTATTTTTCTTCCTAAAATAAATGCAAAACTCATGCAGAAACAGGACGATAGAAAGGGGAAAAGAAGGACGAAAATCTGAGGGAAAAATTAAATAAAATGAATTGCTGGAAGCAGGCTTTATATAGGAGGAATGGTGGCTCTTCGAATAGGTGCCAACAGATAGGCAACTGTTCGAACAGATTCAAACCAGAAAAACTTGTTTGAACTGTTTGGAAAGATACAGATCTGTCCGGTTTGAATACAATAAGTATGAACCTGTTCGGATGGGTTAGGACTTGTTTGGGTTGGACCAATTTATTTTGAATTTTGAAACCAAAATAAAAAAACAAATAAATAAATTACAAATGTTTTTGATCCAAAAAGATAAGTATTAGGCCAGACAAGTCTAACCCAACCTCACACCCGTGCCCAGCCTAGCTTGCTTGCCCGACCAGACGGATGGTGGCAGTGGCGCATGCGTGTGGTTTTTATTTTGGGTCCAATGGATCTAGCCTACTTTATCCATAACCTCACCCTTCTACAAACTTGGGTATCTCTTGGGGCCCATCCCAAGTATTCCAAGCTAAGGTATATAAACCCATACAAATCCATAAGCCTTTCCAATGTGGGACAAGCACATTTCACAAATGTGTAGGAAACCCACTTAAAGCCATTTCACAAACCCCAAAACGTGTGTAGAATTCTCATTCATTCGGAAATGGTTTTGAGCAACCAAATGAACGGTTTTATTCATTACGTGGCATTAAACATGAACCCAATTAGAAATGTTAAAAATAAAGCTTAGGTCCCACCTTAATTAATGCTCAAAGTTAGCAAAAATAAGAATTTTTTAAAGCCATTTTCTAACAATTTTTGTTGTGTAATTAAACAAAACAAATAAATTCATATTTAATAAATTAAATTATAGAACATCAAATAAATCTATATTTGATAACTTACATTATGGAACATGAAACAGAAATACATAACGCATAATATATTGAAAGACAAGGAATCAAACCGAAACTTGTGTGGTACTACAGTCTCCTTAAAATAGATTAGCCGCCTCACTGTGGGTGCTGGAGGTACGTCGACTTCTGTCTCCCAAGATACGACGGTTAGACCAGCTAAAGAAGAAGCACCTTCTGTTAGCTTTGGCGAACCAACAATGGCAGCACTTTCTCACATAGGAAGAAAATTATAAGAGCAAACAAACTGACTGTATAATTTTAGAAGGCAAAAATCTCTTTTGAAAACCAAAGAGGTTGGTCTCTATTTATACACCATGGGGGAGAGAGGAGGAGTCTCCAGCCATGAAGGTTAGTAACCAATGCCCATTACTCCTGGAGTAATGCACAAAATTGATGGGGATTCAATGTGTAAGTTACGCACTACACATCTGTGTATATACATATCTGCAGCAGATTTAACCCAAAAAGATTAGATTGGTGGACCACCAATCCGGCCTACCCTAAACCTAACTCAAGTCTCAAGATCCACGATCCATGATCCATGACCCACGAATCAGGACCTAGTGCAACCGTAGAGAGGCTCGCGCATGTGTGACAATTTTTGCATAACCAACTTGAACCATAGTCTTGGTCCAAGCCCATCATTGAAGCATCCAAACTCTCTTCCTTCAAAAAATTTGGATGCCTCAAAAGGCTCATGCCTCAAAAGGCTCATGCCTTTCTTATAATCTTGAGGTTTAAATATCCATCAAAGTTTTCCTCTACCATCATTGTGGGATTGGTAGTTAAACACAATTCCCAATACCTCATTCATGGGGCCAAATTTATAAGACAATTTCTTATTCAATTCTTAATGGTTTTTTATTATTCTTTTGGTGGTGTAAAGACCTTGTTACAAAGAATCTAAAGCCATTTAATTCCCACCTCAACGAATGCTTGGGACCTACTTTAATTTCGCATTAAAGTTACTAAAAATTCATTTTTTCAACAATTTTATGATAAAATTATATACGATGTACATTCCACACCAGACCATTTTCCCATTTTGAAACTACTTGGAAACAAAGTTCAACTATTTTATTGAATTCATTATACTTGCAAACTACCTTTTATTGCACTTGATGTTCTTTACTCTGGTATTTGGTATTAGGCCCAGGCTTTTTCTTCAGTTCAAAATTGGATTGGAGTGTACTATCTAGCTTCATAGGCCCACTATAGAGTTTACATCAATAATTTGAATCATTCAATAATTAGGATATAGATAGCCACTTGATTAGATCAAATTTGTGTTAACAGTAATTATAATTTTAAAATAAATTGTTGACACAAATATGATATGATCAAGTAATTATTGATATCCGATCAACGTAAATTTTTATAGGAATAAAGTACTCGACGAGTCCTATATATTTAACAATTTGCATCATTAATATGAGTTTCGTGGTGGGCCACAAAACTCTAACTGAATTAAGAAATCCAATTAAAGAGAAGCTGAGTCCTTAGTGTTATTATTAAATTCCTCAATTGTTTAGTTTGACTAAAGTCCAATATATCGGAAGATTAACGATTAGGTTATGGACACAAAATTAATTATCAAATTTAGGATAAATTATCAATAGATTTTAATAGTTAAATTTAATTATCATAAAATCTTATTAAAAATAAGTCTTAAAAATTGTTGCTAAAAATAATTTTTTGTGACTATTTTTATATATATTGCTAAAAATTGACAATTAGTGACTTTTTTGTCACAATTTTTATAAATTGTAGCTAAAATTTACGATTATTGGCCCTTTTTTTGTGACATATTCCAAATTGTCGCTAAAAATTGAAAATTAAGGACTTTTTTGTGACGATTTTTTAAACTGTTCCTAAAATTTATAATTAAATATTATTAATTATCATATGACCAATTAAATAATAAATCTACTTATTAAGACCTACACGTAAATTTCTTTAAAATTAATTAAAAATAATCTTAACCATACATTTTATATGATGGCGTCTACTTGTGTTTTAAGTAGTTGATTATTTATTTATAATCATTCTTGTTGGAAGATTTATGCCTCTCTTTTTATTACATTTGATATGCCATCTACCTGATGTCGTGCATTAAGGCTAAGTTTGGCAACATTAAAATAATTCATCTTTTTATCTTTTTTCCATCACATCACCTCTCTACCTTTCTGCACATCTTTTCGTAAAAAGACAAAAAGTGCACTTATTTAGGTCATCCCAAACAACTCCTAACTTTTATGTCAAATTTCATCAAAGAATTGGTTATTTTAATTATTTTTTTAGTTTTTTATAAAAATATATACAAAAAAAATAGAAAAAATTATGTGATAATTTATAATGATTTTTTGATTTTTTAACTAAAATCTAAAATCCCCGGCCTTTATATATATATATACACACACATATGTCCACACACACAAACACGTAAAATGACTTTTGTTTTAAATTGTTTTTAAATATTTTATTTCAAATATTTATAATTTTTTTAAAATAAATAAAAATTAATTTATAACACTTTCTTGAACATAAACCAAGAAAACATAAACGTTATCGACCATAGCATTTTTTCCCTTAGATTTATCAGATGGCTATGGGAGGGTGTCGTGCTCAAAAACAGCACTCTAATCCAAATGAGGCATCCCAATAGGGACGCATCCACATATTTTACGTACAAAAATCCAATTGAGATATTGCATCCAAATATTTATGTACAAAAAATCTAATATGTTGATGTAGCTCTTACGTCGCTAACATTAAAGTCAATCACGGCCGACTTGGGCTTTCCAAGGCAGTCACGCCCGACAAAATTACCATCAATAGTGGTGTGGTAGAACACATGCCAATTTTTCATTTATTATTATTTTTATTGGTTTCTTATTATATTTTTTATTATCTCAAAATATTAATATTTTTTTAAAAAAAATTAAAGATTAAAAGAATATAAATTTCTTATTTTATCATTTTTTAAATTCATTAACAGCATTAAAAATACAATTATGATAATTGATATTACCTAAAAAAATATATTATTAAAGGGTAATTTTAAAAAATTAATTTTTTTAAAGTGTAATAATTGTAATATTAAAAAAAATTAAATTTCCTAAAAGGAATTATTATTTTTTAGATGGAGGAAATATATTATTTTGTAGGGTCTATCTCTCTTTTTATATTATTATAGGTCAAATAAAGGATTTAAAATGTGAGTCTATAATATGAAAAAGTTATGTATATTAATAAGGTATTAAGTGGTATTATTTTTTCATCAATCACAAATATAAATACCTTGTAATGTTTTTAAGTACTCAATAATATGACTTATACCCCACTACTTTTCATCAACCACAATAGTAAAAAGTATTATATAAATATACCTTACTTACACACAAAAATCACTCTTACAACACTGCTTAAAGAAAAATTTGAAATGGGATCTTGTATTTTTGAAAGACCAGATTACGACTATTACAAAATAATTGAGCATCTAGATGATTTCTTGTACCAAATAATTAAGTGTCGCCATCCAAGTTAGAAAAAATTATTGATCGCTCCAGAGACGTGATGTGGCCCTATCTTTCATGGATCACAATTTATTATATTTTTTTATATTTCTCAATCACTGTAAATTCATGGGTTTCATCTGTTAGGAAATATATATAATTTTCCACAAGTAAATCAATTAATAAGAATAAAAATTAATGTGGAAAAATTAAATCAACGACGACACAAGAATTTTACGTGGTTCCTTCAATGTGAGGTATGTCCACGGGATTGAAATCTGATTCCACTATCAACCAAAAAGTTTCTAATCAATTACAAATGAGACACGACTGATCTCACAAACCATCCTTAAGTGAATTCTAAATAATCACAAATAATCAAGAGAAAAAATCTCACCAAATAAATGAACAAAAATCTTCAAAACAGATTGTAAAAAATTCAAAATAATGAACTAGATCAGCTTCACCAAAATACCACCATCGAATAATGATCAGAAAAGCTGCTGCTCCAAGTTACACCCCACCGATATGATTTACAATGTTATATATGCCACCACACTTATTTTCAGAAGACTAAAACAATATATATTATATTAATTTTTGGGCTTTTTATGAAAACTCTAACTGTTATCAAACAGATTATTAAATATTCATTGGGCCTCCAAAAGTCAGATATAATATATTAAAAATATATTATAACCAACACCAAACTAAATTAAATTCTTTTAATAAACCAATTCGGTCCTATACTCCATTAAGGAGGTACACCCAACAATTCTCCCCCTACCGACTTAGGTGGAGAAATCAACCATACCTGCCAAAATTCGACACTTTAAATGTTTGTCCCTCGACAAAGTCTTAATCAACATATTCGAAATATTACCATCTGTGTGAACCTTTTCGAGTTGCAACAATTTTGAATCTAACACATCACGAATCCAATGATATCTCATATCTCACATCAATGTGTTTTGATCTTGAATGAGAAGTAGAATTTTTACTCAAATGAATAGCACTTTGATTATCACAATAAAGCACATATCTTTTTTTTCCTTAAACCCAACTCCTATAAAAATTTATTCAACCATAACTCTTCCTTGTAAGCTTCCGTAATGGCAATAAATTCAGTTTCGGTAGTTGAGAGAGCAACACATTTTGTAATTTAGATTGCCATGTCACAGCTCCCCCTACAAATGTCATCACATACCTCGAAATAGATTTTCTAGAATCAATATCACCGGCTATGTCAGAATCCGTGAACCCGTCAAGCATCAGCTTACCATCCCTAAAACACAAACACACATTCGAAGTCTCTCGAAGATATCTTAGAATCCACTTCACCGCTACCAATGTTCTTTACGTGGATTAGACAAAAACCGACTCACCACACCAACGGTGTGAGCAATATCTGGCCTTGTACAAAATCATGACGTACATCAAAGAACCAACCACTGAAGCATAAGAAATTTTCAGCATCTCTTCATTGTCTTTCACACTTGTAGGACATTGATTTGAAGTAAACTTGAAGTGACCCGCAAGTGGACAACCAACCAACTTTGCTTTATCCATGTTGAACCTCTCAAGAACTTTTCTAATGTAACTTTCTTGAGACAACCAAATCAGCCAATTTTTGTGATCACGAATAATTTTCATACTAAGTATTTGTTTTGCCGGCCCCAAATCTTTCATAGTAAAAGACTGGCTCAACTCCAATTTCAACCTATTAATCATAGTGTAATCTTGACCTACAATTAACATGTCATCAATATAAAGCAAAGAATAATATATTTATTATTTGGGAAATTTTTCACAAACACACAATGGTCTGAAATGGTTTTAGAAAAATCATTATTCATCATGAAAGAGTCAATTTTTTTGTACCATTGCCGCGGGGCTTGCTTGAGGCCATACAAACTTTTCTTCAATTTGCAAACAAATTTCTCTTTCCCTTTCTCTGCAAAACCTTTCGGTTGCTCTATGTAAATTTCTTCTTCAAGGTCACCATGAAGAAAATGCGGTCTTCACATCAAGTTGCTTAACTTCAAGGTTCATACTTGCGGCCATGCCAAGTACAATCCGAACAGAAGACATCTTCACAACTAGCGAGAAAATCTCATCAAAGTCAATACCTTTCTTTTACCCAAAGCCTTTCATAACAAGACGTGCTTTGTACCTCATATTCTTGCCACCATTCTTCAATTTGAAGACCCACTTATTTTTTAGAATTTTCTTCCCCTTAGGCAACTTCACTAAATCATAAGTGTGATTTTCAAGTAAAGAATTCATTTCCTCTTCTATGGCCTTTTTCCAATCATCTTTCTTTGCATGCTCAATTGCTTCTTGATAGCTCTCGGGCCTCCCTTGATCGGAAATCAATACAAATTCATTAGGAGGATACTTTCTCGAGGTTGTCAGTCCTTTGTAGATTTTCTCAACTCAAGTTGTTGTGGTGTTCTTGAGTTAGATGCTCTTCCTCAATTTCGAGCTCAACTTCATTTGGAGTAGTATCGTCATCTACATCTTCAAGAGGTGGCTGCACATCTCCCCCTATTTTCATCATCAACTGAAGATGAAAGAGATAGATCCATGTCAATAAGATAACTACTTTTTAGCTCTGGTTGATCACCTTTTCCAAAGTCTTCAATTGTTTGGTCTTCAAGAAACACAATATCACGGCTTTGAATAACTTTCTTATCGACTGGATCCCACAATCTATAACCAAATTCATCACGCCCATAGTCAAGAAAAATGCATTGTCTGGACTTGCTATCGAGCTTGGACCTCTTATCCTTGGAATGTGAACAAAGACTCAGCAACCAAACACTCTCAAGTGCTCATAAGACACATCTTTGCTGGTCCAAACTCTTTTGGGACATCCCCATTCAAAGGATAGAAGGGAGATAAATTGATCACGTCAACCGCTGTCCTCATTGCCTCACCCCAAAAGGATCTTGGGAATTTAGCATGTGAAGCAGACACTTTTTTTTTCCACAATGGTACGGTTCATTCTCTCAACAACGCCATTTTGTTGAGGAGTCTTCTAACTGTCTTTTATGTTGGGTATACCTCCTTATTGGAGTGTGGGACCTAATTGGTTTTGGAAAAAAGAGTTTTAATTTGGCTTGGTTTAGGTATAATATATTTTTATATATTATATTTGTGGAGGCCCAATTCAATTTGGATACAATTAGGGTTTGATTACAAAACCCTAGATTAACAATATATATATATTGTTTTAGTGTGCTGTGCCGTATATACGGAACAACTAATTGATTTATTGGACAACAGTGCCTTGGTGGGTTTCAATTAGATTGTTTTCTCTGGATTTGACTTGGTCAATTTAAGGATTGGTGCCTTTGGTTTGCTTCTCTGCTTCGTTTCGGCTGGTTTGATGAAATTGATTTGGTTTATTGTTTTGGGTCTTCTTCAACTCTGGTTCTGAAGATTTTGGTTCATCTATTTGGTGAGGTCTTTCCTCTTGTTTATTTGTGATTATTTGGAATTCACCTAAGGGTGGTTTTGTGAGACCATTAGTGTCTCGTTTGTAATCGTTTGGAACTTATTTTGTTGATAGTGGAATCGGATTTCAATCCCGTGGACGTATCTCACATTGAGGGAACCACGTAAAAATTCTTGTGTTGCTTTTGATTTAATATTTCCGCATTAGTTTTTATTCCCATTGATTGATTTACTTGTGGGAATCATCGATTTTCCCTAACAACTGGTATCAGAGATTACAGTTTATTTGGGTTTAATTATTTGTGTAAATCAATGGAGGGGAATGTGGGTCGCATGTCTAGCTTCAATGAAAGTAATTGGGTAACTTGGAAAACTAAAATGGAGGACCTATTATTTTGTAAAGATTTATATGGATCCATTGAGGGTGATAGTGGTAAACCCGAAGGTATGAAAGATGATGAGTGGAAGAGGCTTAATCGAAAAGCCGTTGGTGTTATCCGTCAATGGATTGATGACAGTGTGTTTCATCATGTTGCTACTGAAACTTCAGCACATGATTTATGGAAAAAATTAGAGAGTCTTTATGATAGAAAATCAGCCACAAATAAAGCCTTTCTGTTTCGTAAGTTGGTTAATTTAAAATATAAAGTGGGCAGCCCTATTCCGGAATATCTGAATGAAATAAAGAGTATTGTTAACCAAGTTGCTTCTATGAAAATTGTTTTTGATGATGAGTTGCAAGCTTTGATGCTACTTAGTTCCTTGCCCGAAAGTTGGGAGACTTTGGTTGTGACAGTTAGTAATTCAGCGCCCGATGAAGTTGTCACTATGGGCCAAGTCACTAGTAGCTTGTTGAATGAAGAAACTAGAAGAAAATCAACGGGTTCCTCTCATTCAGAAGCATTTGTTGTTAGAGGCCGAAGCAAAACAAGGGGGAGGAGTAAGACTCCTCATGGTCGTGATCAAAGCCGTGACAAATCAAAGGATGGTTCTTTTTCAAAGAAAGACATTGAATGCTATTATTGCCATGAGAAAGGGCACATGAAGCAGGAATGCCGAAAGCTCAAGAATAAGGAGAAAAGGCGTGACAAAAGTGTGGATAAGAAGCAAGAAGACATAACGGCAGTTACTACCGATGATCTCATAGTCGTTTGTGAAAATGATTGTATCAATTTTGTGGGCCAAGAGAGCAATTGGGTGATTGATTCTGGTGCTTCTTTTCATGTGACTTCTCGAGTTGATTTCTTCACTACCTACATTACAGGAAATTATGGTTCTGTTCGAATGGGTAATGAAGGTTTGTCCAAGATTATCGGCATGGGTGATGTTTGCTTGGAAACAAATTTGGGCTGCAAATTGTTGCTTAAAGATGTGAGGCATGTTCCCGACATTCGCCTCAATTTGATCTCTACTGGGAAGCTAGATGATGAAGGCTTCAACAACAAATTTGGTGATGGAATATGGAAGCTCACAAAAGGTTCTTTGGTGGTGGCTAAGTGCAAGAAGACTCATACACTTTATTCGATGCAAGGAAAAATTTGTAAAGGTGTTGTCAATACACTTGAAGATGATACTTCTACTGAATTGTGGCACAGGCGACTTGGGCACATGAGTGAAAAGGGGCTACAAGTTTTGTTCAAGAAAGAGCTTCTACCAGGTTTGAAAGGTACACATCTTAAAACTTGTGTTCATTGTTTGGCGGGTAAACAACATAGAGTTTCTTTTCATAAAAACGTTGCTTTTAGAAAAGAAAATGTTTTGGAGTTGATTCATTCGGATGTTTGTGGTCCTTTGAAAGTTAGAACACATAGTGGTGCACTTTATTTTGTTACTTTCATTGATGATTATTCAAGGAAAGTTTGGGCTTATCTACTAAAAACTAAAGATCAAGTTCTAGAAGTATTTAAGCATTTTCAGGCCATGGTTGAAAGAGAAACATGGCAGAAATTGAAGTGCATCCGATCAGATAATGGTGGTGAATACATTAGGCCATTTGATGAGTATTGTCGCAGCCAAGGTATTCGGCACCAAAAGATAGTTAAGAAGACTCCTCAACAAAATGGCGTTGCAGAGAGGATGAACCGCACCATTGTAGAAAGAACAAGGCGTTTGCTTTCACAAGCTAAATTGCCAAGATCCTTTTGGGGTGAGGCAATGAGTACAGCGGTTGACGTGATCAATTTTTCTCCTTGCTATCCTTTGAATGGTGATGTTCCTGAAAGAGTTTGGACTGGCAAAGATGTGTCTTATGAGCACTTGAGAGTGTTTGGTTGCCGAGCTTTTGTTCACATTCCAACGGATGAGATATCCAAGCTTGATAGTAAGTCAAGACAATGTATTTTTCTTGGCTATAGGCGTGATGAATTCGAGTATAGATTGTGGGATCCAGTCGACAAGAAAATTATTCGAAGCCGTGATGTTGTGTTTCTTGAAGACCAAACAATTGAAGACTTTGGCAAAGGTGATCAACCGGAGCCAAAAACTAGTGATCTCATTGACATGGATCCATCTCCTTCATCTTTAGTTGATGATGAAAATGGGGGAAATGTGCAGCCACCCATTGAAGATGTAGAAGATGATGCTAATCCTAATGAAGTTGAGCCAGAAATTGAGAAAGAGCATCCAACTCAAGAACCGCTACCACAACTTGAGTTGAGGAAATCTACAAGGGACCGACAACCTTCAAGAAAGTATCCTCCCAATGAATTTGTGTTGATTTCCAATCAAGGGGAGCCCGAGAGCTACTAAGAAGCAATAGAGCATACAAAGAAAGATGACTGGAAAAAGGCAATGGAAGAGGAGATGAATTCCTTACTTGAAAATCACACTTATGATTTAGTGAAGTTGCCTAAGGGGAGGAAAATTCTGAAAAATAAGTGGGTTTTCAAATTGAAGAATGATAGGAAGAATCTGAGGTACAAAGCACGTCTTGTTGTAAAAGGCTTTGGGTAAAAGAAAGGTATTGACTTTGACGAGATTTTCTCACCAGTTGTAAAGATGTCTTCTATTCGGGTTGTACTTGGTATGGCTGCAAGTATGAACCTTGAAGTTGAGCAACTTGATGTGAAGACCGCATTTCTTCATGGTGATCTTGAAGAAGCAATTTATATGGAGCAACCGGAAGGTTTTGTGGAAAAAGGGAAAGAGAAATTTGTTTGCAAATTGAAGAAAAGTTTGTATGGCCTCAAGCAAGCTCCACGGCAATGGTACAAAAAATTTGACTCTTTCATGATGAATAATGGTTTTTCTAAAACCACTTCGGACCATTGTGTGTTTGTGAAAAATTTTCCGGATTGCAAATTTATTATTCTTTTGCTTTATGTTGATGACATGCTAATTGTGGGTCAAGATTCTACCATGATAAACAGGTTGAAGTTAGAGTTGAGTAAATCTTTTCCTATGAAAGATTTGGGGCCGTCAAAGCAAATACTTGGTATGAAAATTATTCGTGATCGCAAAGAGGGACTGATTTGGTTGTCTCAAGAAAGCTACATTGAGAAAGTTCTTGAGAGGTTCAACATGAATAAAGCAAAGCCGGTTGGTTGTCCACTTCCAGGTCACTTCAAGCTTAGTTCGAATCAATGTCCTACAAGTGAGAAAGACAAGGAAGAGAGGCTGAAAGTTCCTTATGCTTCAGCAGTTGGTTCTTTGATGTACGCCATGGTTTGTACAAGGCCGGATATTGCTCACGCCGTTGGTGTGGTGAGTCGTTTTCTCTCTAATCCGAGTAAAGAACATTGGGCAGCGGTTAAAAATGGATTCTAAGATATCTTTGAGGGACTTCGAAGGTGTGTTTGTGTTTTGGGAATGGTAAGCCGATGCTTGATGGGTTCACAGATTCTGATATGGCTGGTGATGTTGATTCTAGGAAATCTACTTTGGGGTATTTGATGGCTTCTGCAGGGGGAGCCGTGGCATGGCAATCTAAATTACAAAAATGTGTTGCTCTCTCAACTACCGAAGCTGAATTTATTGCCATTACAGAAGCTTGCAAAGAAGAGTTATGGTTGAAGAAATTTTTGCAAGAGTTGGGTTTGAAGCAAGAAAAGTATGTGCTTTATTGTGATAGTCAAAGTGCTATTCACTTGAGTAAAAATTCTACTTTTCATTCGAGATCGAAACACATTGATGTGAGATACCATTGGATTCGTGATGTGTTAGATTCGAAATTGTTACAACTCGAAAAGGTTCACACAGATGATAATATTTCGGATATGTTGACAAAGACTTTGTCGAAGGACAAACATTTAAAGTGTCGAACTTTGGCGGGTATGGTTGATGTCTCCACCTAAGTCGGTAGGGGGAGAATTGTTGGGTATACCTCCTTATTGGAGTGTGGGACCCAATTGGTTTTGGAAAAATAGTTTTAATTTGGCTTGGTTTAGGTATAATATATTTTTATATATTATATTTGTGGAGGCCCAATTCAATTTGGATACAATTAGGGTTTGATTACAAAACCCTAGATTAACAATATATATATTGTTTTAGTGTGCTGTGCCGTATATACGGAACAACTAATTGATTTATTGGACAATAGTGCCTTGGTGGGTTTCAATTAGATTGTTTTCTCTGGATTTGACTTGGTCAATTTAAGGATTGGTGCCTTTGGTTTGCTTCTCTGCTTCGTTTCGGCTGGTTTGGTGAAATTGATTTGGTTTATTATTTTGGGTCTTCTTCAATTCTGGTTCGGAAGATTTTGGTTCATCTATTTGGTGAGGTCTTTCCTCTTATTTATTTGTGATTATTTGGAATTCACCTAAGGGTGGTTTTGTGAGACCATTAGTGTCTCGTTTGTAATCGTTAGGAACTTATTTGGTTGATAGTGGAATCGGATTTCAATCCCGTGGACGTACCTCACATTGAGGGAACCACGTAAAAATTCTTGTGTTGCTTTTGATTTAATTTTTTCGCATTAGTTTTTATTCCCATTGATTGATTTACTTGTGGGAATCATCGATTTTCCCTAACATTTTGCTGCTGAATATCTTGGCTGGGACAATACTTATCAAATGGCCCATTGTATTCACCACCATTACCTGATCGGATGCACTTCAATTTCTGTCCGTTTCTCTTTCAATCATGGCCTGAAAATGCTTAAATACATCTAGAACTTGATCTTCAGTTTTTAGTATAAAATCCCAAACTTTCCTTGAATAATCATCAATGAAAGTAACAAAATAAAGTGTACCACTATGTGTTCTAACTTTCAAATGACCATAAACATCCGAATGAATCAACTCCAAAACGTTTTTTTTTCTAGAAGCAATATTTTTATGAAAATAAACTCTATGTTGTTTGCCTGCCAAACAATAAACACAAGTTTTAAGATGTGTACCTTTCAAATTGGGTAGAAGCTCTTTCTTGAACAAAACTTGTAACCCTTTTTCACTCATGTGCCCAAATTGCTTGTGCCACAATTTGGTAGAAATATCATCTTCAAGTACATTGACAACACATTTACAAATTTTTCCTTGCATCGAATAAAGTGTATGAGTCTTCTGACACATAGCCACCACCAAAGAAACCTTTGTGAGTTTTCATATTCCATCACCAAATTTGTTGTTGTAACCTTCATCATCTAGCTTCCCGATAGAGATCAAATTGAGGCGAATATCGGAAACATGCCTCACATCTTTAAGAAACAACTTGCAGCCCAAATTTGTTTCGAAACAAACATCACCCATGCCAATAATCTTGGACAAACCTTCATTACCCATTCGAGCAGAACCATAATCTCCTTTGGTGTAGGTAGTGAAGAAATCAACTGGAGAAGTCACATGAAAAGAAGAATCAGAATCAATCATCCAATTGCTCTCTTGACCTATAAAATTTATACAATCATCTTCACAAACGACCATGAGATCATCGATAGTAACCGTCATTGTGTCTTATTACTTCTTGTTTACACTTTTGTCATGCCTTTTCTCCTTGTTCTTAAGCTTTTGGTATTCTCACTTTATGTGTCCTTTCTAATGGCAATAATGGCACTCAATGTCTTTCTTTGAAAAAGAACCATCTCTTGATTTGTCAAGACTTTGATCATGACCATGAGGAGTCTTACTCCTCCCCCTTGTTTTGCTTCGGCCTCTGACAACAAATGCCTCTGAATGAGAATAACCTACTGATTTTTTTCTAGTTTCTTCATTCAATAAGCTATTAGTGACTTGGCTCATTGTGACAACTCCATCGGGCACCGAATTACTAACCATCACAACAAGCTATTAGTGACTTGGCTCATCCATTTTAGTTTTCCAAGTTACCCAATTGGTTCCATTGAAGCTAAACATGTGACCTACATTCCCCTGTATTGATTTACAGAAATAAATAAACTCAAATAAACCGTAAGCTCTGACACCAATTGTTAGAGAAAATATATGATTTCCGACAAGTAAATCAATTAATGGGAATAAAAACTAATGCGGAAAAATTAAATCAATGATGACACAAGAATTTTGCGTGGTTCCCTCAATGTGAGATATGTTCACGGGATCGAAATCCGATTCCATTATCGACCAAAAAGTTTCTAAACGATTACAAATGAGATACGATTGGTCTCACAAATCACCCTTAGGTGAATCCTAAATAATCACAAATAATCAAGAGGAAAGATCTCACCAAATAGATGAACAAAAGTCTTTGAAATAAATTGTAAAAGATCCAAAATAATGAACCAAATCAGCTTCACCAAAATACCACCACCAAATAATGATAAAAAAAGCTGTGACTCCAAGTTACCTTACAATGTTATAGATGTCACCACACTTATTTTTGGAAGACTAAAACAATATATATAGTATTGATTGTGGGATTTTAGTTTATTTTATTTTATTTTTTATGAAAACCATAACTATTACCAAACAAATTATTAAATACTCATTGGGTCTCTAAAAGTCAGATATAATATATTAAAAATGTGTGTGTCAATTTCTGACCACACTACCAATCAAGCACTCAGTTAGAGAACACTGGCAGAATAGATTAAGCCCGAACGACCTGTCACAAAAAGAAGAGATTCCGGCGGTGGTTCGTCCACCCGGGGGCACTTCGACGATCAAGTCAATTATCTCTCAAAGATAGCAAAAGTGCTTAACTCATTATTCAGAGCATAAAAAGCATACCTTAGACCCATGGGAGTGCCTCTCTTTTATAGCCAACATTTACCCAATCCCAATAGAAGCCTAGCTTCAATGGACTTAGGATTACTACTAATCTTGGACTCCCAGTAGGATTGGGATAAACTCTCTAAGAGTTTTATCTTTACCCAAACTGAAGTCCTCCCATTCTAGGACTCTTGTCCCTTATCCGCTTATCCCGGATTCCGGTATCTTCGCAAATAACCTCGGCCTAGTCGAGATGATTTCGGCGTCATGACCAGGACATATGGCACCTCGGCTAGCACTTCGGTGACACCTCGGCCACGTGTTGTCATTTAAAATTTATGTCCCCACAACTGTCCCCTAGGTTCTATTACCTCGGCATCCTGAGGTGATAGAGCCTATATCATTCCTTCATTTAATCATGACCCTGGTTTAACTTCAGCTTGTAAATTTTTCTTAAAATTTCAACAAGTATTAAACATTACCTCGGTTTGACTTCAACTTGTAAATTTTTCTTAAAATTTCGACAAGTGTTAAACATGTCCTCAGTTTAACTTCAACTTGTAAATTTTTAAAATTTCAACAAGTGTTAAACATGGCTTCGGTTTAACTTCAACTTGAAAATTTTTAAAATTTCAACAAGTGTTAAACATGACCTCGGTTTAATTTCAACTTGTAAATTTTTCTTAAAATTTCAACAAGTGTTAAACACATCCTCGGTTTAACTTCAACTTGTAAATTTAAATTTCAACAAGTGTTAAACTAACCTTAGCTTGTAAATTCCAACTCCCAAGCATCATTCTCCAGCCCTCTTTAATTCTCCATGCCCGACCTTCCGTGAAGGCCGATGAGAATGCTCCTTTGTCCTATCGTGCTGAGGGATTGCAAGAACTGTGTTCTGCTCCCTTTTCTGGGCATCTTTCTTGGCCGCTGGAATCGGCGTATCTTGTAAAGGAAACGGTGACTGCATGACGGTGTTCTGCATCATGAAATTGATGACTGTTTGCAGGTCTGCCAATTTGTCCGCCATTCCCTTCATCTTGTTGTCCCTCCGCAGGCATCTATCTTTCCATACCTGGAGGTTGTCCTCATTATAATACCCGCTCCGGTCCGATTTCTTCGGTACGCCGCCCTCTTGGCCGACGTCCTTTCCTCTGTGATTCCACTACTACAAAAACAAATAAAGATCACACTTTTTTGGTGTGATATATGTTATTTAATCACACTTTTTAAGTTTTATTAAAGTGTGATATTGATATTTGGGAATGTGATTAAAAAGAGTCATTTTTAATCACACCTTTTAAGTGTGATTAATAACATTTAGATCACACCTTTTAAGTGTGATTAATAACATTTATATCACACCATTAATAATATTTAGATCACACATTTTAAGTGTGATTAATAACATTTAGATCACATCTTTTAAGTGTGATTAATAATATTTAGATCACACCTTTTAAGTGTGATTAATAACATTTAGATCACATCTTTTAAATGTGATTAATAATTAATAAAACCTGTGATAATATTATTTTTGTACGCGCATTTGAAGAATGTAATACACACTATATACTATATTTTGAATCACAACCATATATTGAATGGAATAACGTTATATATTTCATAAATGAAAGTTAAATGTTCAAAAGTACATACAAAGGAATTAATAAAAAGTTTTTAACTGTGATTACATATATTAAAAAATGAAAAAACTTGAAAAACTAATTTCTTGAATTCTTTGACCATATTTTGCATCACTCTAAGAAATTTCTGACCTGAAAAATAAAAACACAAATTAATTCAGAAACTGCTAGAAGTATATGAATAAACTTACTATTTTTGTAGAGACTGTTCTTGTCTTACAAAAGACAAAATCGGACATTTTTTCATTACATTGACTCTTCATCTCCTGCATCAATAGAAAATGAATAACTTTGATTGTTACTAGTATAAAATGTTTGGATTACCATATATAAAGATGACAGTATTTATATACACGTCTAGCACTCATTTCCAATTTACTTAGCTTCACTCCAGACCACCATTGGAGCACACCCTCAAGTGAATCTGGAGTTGCTTACTAAAAACCCCACCAATTTAGTATCTCAGACTTAGAGCACAGTAACAGAACATGGTTGCTAGATTCAACTTCACTTTTACAAAAAGGGCAGACATTAACATTACTACCTAGAGCACAATTTTTTTGCAAATAGTCAGCTGTTATCACCCTCCCTTACTATTAAACCATAATAGATTAAGATAAATCAATCACTACAAGAAACAACCTTTGAAATGAATGCCACAAAGCCATTACTTACACATCAATAGCACACCTAAAAAAGCAAACTAGTGACAGAAAAATAAACCAAAAAGAGTATTTTATAAACAAGTTAAAGTTCCAAGTACCCAAAATAAACAAATGGCTAAACATAACAAAGAAAAATAGAAATGGCCAGAGAATCAGATTTAGCACTAAAATTGATAATTTAACCAATACATCTACTACAACAACAAGCTATTCTCACTCAATACACTTCATATTACCCAGAAATACATACTGAGAAATAAATAAATATATATATACTTAATTTTTGATGAAAAAAGAAACTTGAATTCTTGAGGGGTGAAGTGTCCGTTGACTAAAATAGAAACCAAATACGCCCTAGAATTTAGAAATTCAAGTGATCAAAGGAAAGAAAGAACCAAGCTATTATTGAAGGATTCCATCTATAAAACAAGGCTAAATGGTTATGCAAAGAGCACTGGTTGATGTAGACGAGTACTCTGACACCAACTTAAGAACATGGAAGACTTGTCATCTAATAACCTTGCTAGACTATCAAACTCTGTCACTTGACCTGCAAAACTAAGTTTCATGAGCTTTCTGTTGGTGTGTGCAGCAGAAACACAACATAGACTAAAATTTCACTGGGAATTAAATGATAAAAAACTGAGAAATTGTTCTAAAACAAATTCCAAAATATTAGACTCAAGTTTTGATGTTCTATAAGAAAGATTACCAGTTAAAACTTGGCATCAATGGATTCCAAATCTAATAAATTTTGGGTATTTCAAATGCATAAATTCATAGAAGTGAAAAGCGAAAAGAAAAATGAAAATAGAACTGTAATGGAATGACCTGTAAGTGACTTTGATACTTAGATACTTCAGAGAGAGATGAAAATAAAAATAAAGATCGACTGTACAAACAACCTTGGAGTTGTAGAAACATTATGTTAATAAATTTGATGGGACAAGTCATAAGAGGATCAAGAAGCAACAACCTTCATTCAACTTCCAGCAATTACCGTGAGCCAAAGAGAGAGAATCATTTTTAGATAATACTTGCCATACCATCATAGTAAAGTTGAGAAATGAGAAGCAAAACTCTCTAATATTTGTAAAATATCAAACCTAAGACTTTGACTTCGAAGACCAACAACTCTCTCAAACCCTTATTTACATTCTAAAAGTTAACACTTAATCAAGATACATATTCACCTGCATATCCTGAGGATCAAGATTAGATATATACTCTTGTATACCATAATCTCCTTGAGTTTCCATCATTTCAAGAACATCAAAAAAATTTCATGAATCTTGGAAAATTTTATTCAATGCAAACACATTGTGCTTAGTCGGTGTTACTAGTGAAAAAGAAGATGCAGAGTCAGGGAATTATTCATCGTAAGATATCTACAGAGTTGTGGGTGTTGATATTGTTCCTACAGATCTACAAGGGTGACTTCCTCTTCTAGAGCCTTTTACTAATTTAATTTATCTTGTCAAAAGATTAAAAGAAAAATAAATGAAATTTTTTTGGATACTCATGAAAATTAATAACATTACCAAATGCAGATTATACTAAAATTCTTAGGAAAAAGTTCTACAGATTGCAGCAACACTTATGTCCACTAAATGGAAGAAGAAATGGGAAGTATTAGTGTACGCACCATCACTGAGGACCAGAACTAGATCGCTGTCAATAACAGTTGGGATACGATGAGCAATAGTGCACACAGTGCAGTCCCTAAACTCTGTTCAGATGATCTTCTTGATAAGATTATCTATAGGTGAATCAACTGAATCAATGGCTTCATCAAGAACCAAAATTCTTACCTGAGGTGACTAGAGAACTGATTGATTTAGTTGACATTAAGTAATTGGCTATCTAAGAAGCACGGTTTTCACATCAATTTCCCATCAATTTTTCATGTTAGACTTGTTCAAGTAGTGCAATATTTCAATAATCAAGGGCATCTGGTTCTATTACTGCATCCTTGCTATAAAGTTGGAATGTTAGACTTGTTCAAGTAGTGCAATATTTCAATAATCAAGGGCATCTGGTTCTATTACTGCATCCTTGCTATAAAGTTGGAATGTACACTACTCTCGACATCCAAAGTCCAACTCGATATCTATCTCCATTATTTCCATATCCGGCAAAAAACGGGAGGAAAAAAAACTACAAAAAAAAAAAAAAAAAAAAAATTGTCAAACCCCAACTTAGTTGACTGACTACACTTTCCTAGTCCCAAATTTTGTAAGATACAGATACCTAATTATAATCCTGAAAGAGGAAGAATGCAGTTAAGACCTACACTTATATATAGTTTATATATAGCATATATAGCTCAATCTTATGCATATTTGTCAACAAACCCATTAAAATAGATAGGCAAAATTCTGTCTTAAAAAGTAACGATAACCTTCCTTAAAATTCTTACCAGACAAAACTGGCAGACACAATGCATAATATGAATAAAGATCCATACTAGACCAAAAATACCAAATCCCAGTTTATTAATACACCTCGACACAGATCACGAGAAGGAAGAATAAACTTGACGAGTGCGGCAATACGACGACATGACTGACTTTCAGACACCCATAATGAGCATAGCTGGACGACGCCGACTCTGGACCTTTCTCAACCCACAAACATTTCCTATAGAACTCACTGGAAAATTAGACAATTGCAAAATTAATAAATGCTCAAGGAGGTAGAAGCAGCAAATATCAAAATAGGAAAATCACAGATGCAACCACTACAAGATCTAACCAAGACGAGCAAGAGGGGAAAATAGTAGTTCCACCAAAAGATCATTAACTAAAGATATATCGTGAACTTTAATACTTTTTTTGTTTGTGCTATACACATAGATGGTTAATAATCTTAATGGAAATTTCAAGCAACAAATGGACATAGTAAGTAAATGTTATCTCATGAAAGACCTGATCGTTTTCATCTGCTAGTTCTAAAGGGGATTTCTGTCCCTCAGCTGGTTTGGCCCCACAGTTTTGTCTGTTACATTTGGTCCTAAAAGGGTAGTTGATGTTATTGCATTTCTCACACTTCCAGCTCCTATCTGGCATCTTGTGTTTTGAAAGACGAGTTCTATAAGTATCGTGCTAAGAAATTGCAGCCAACCATAAGGAAGGTTTAAAAGGACTTACTCGAATTGGAATCAGATTTCGCAGCCTGCATACTCAACAAAGTAATGTTCGAAGACACAGAGATACAAGTTAGTACATAAAAAGATAGCATCAAGTCAAATCATTGGTCAGAAGTTCAAAAACAGCCTAGATATGGCAAAATCTGCACCTTTCTTTTGATATTTATCATTTGGAAAAAATCCAGGCCTTGGGCCCAGCAGAAAAAAATTCAGTCATGAGCTCGTTCCAACAAATATCTAATACAAGAAAATATACTAAAAGGTGAGAGCGCTTTCAATAATTCATGTACCAAAACAAATAATGGGAACCTAGGTAGAGAAGGAGAGGAGTTCAAAGAAAATTTTCCCAAACCATCACATAGAGAAAGAGTATGGTTTTGAAAATATTTGTCAACTTAAACATGATTATGCGGGCATCATGTACGTTATTCTGTAGTACTATGCTTCCTTGCAAATAAATTAATTAGTAAACAGCTCTAGACATGGACATTTTGCACATACCGTGTCAGCATGGCCCATGGCCATACCCATACCCAAGCCATAGCGGTCCATCAGGGGGTGGCATTACCATACAATCCCGCCTAAAACAAACAAAAATAATAATAAATAAAAACATAACCTCATAAATGCTACACCAAAACAAAAGCCAAATGCAAATCAAAAAAAGAAAAAGAAAAAGAAAAACAAGAGACCAAATGGGCATCAGCTGAAGATACTGAATAAGTAAGACTGTAGAATGCACTAGCCTTCAAGAATCATAAGCCGATTATCATATCTTTATATGCTTAATAAACCCTAAAAAATTTCTAATACTACAAATCACCTTTTTCTCGCGTATGTGGGTGGATGGGTATAGGGGTGCAGGTTTTTCTAAATAAAATAAACTACATTAAAAATCTCTGTTTACCAAAAAGCATACATAACTAATCATAGGCCTACACCAATACAGAGCTCTCCTATGAAGCCTATAAAAAGAGATAAAGATTCACAAAAGTTACCTCTAAGGAAAAAAGTAGAGTAGATAAAGGGATGCATAATGACAAAATAGTTAACCAGGTAAGGGGAATAAAAAAGGTAATTAGAAACTGATACAACGAAAACAGGCTTTATAGAATTTTTTTTATTTATTTTTTATTTTTTTAAAATCATGCAACCAATAAGAAGCACAAGAGAAACACGTACCATTTCCCATCATAGATCCACTAGAATAAGGTGTTGGACAAGCTATATGCAGGGGTCTATACGGGCTGCCTCCAGAAAGGCAGCTGCCGTAGTTGTAAGGATAGGCAGAACCCCCAGAAAATGGAACATCATAAGGAGACATAGATGATCCATTGAAGAGAGAAGATCCATAAGGTGGCACATCCATATACATCGAGGAGGGTGCACCAGAGCCTACATAGGGAGCTGAGGATGAGTAGCCATGCATGGGTTGTATAGGTTTTGCAGCAGATTTATGAAAGATAAGAAGAAAAAAAAAATTGGTTTAAAGAATTCAATAATATAGTAGACAGAAAAAATAAATTAGCTGCAAAACACCATCAAACCATGAAACATGTTGATCAACCATGATAAAGCAAAATGAAGATGGCAAGCAAGGATGATGTGATGAAAGTATATACAGACTGAAGAGCTGATAAAAATGAAAAGTTCGACCAGATAGGACATTAATGAGAATTAAAGCAACCAACAAGCCATATATAACTAAAAGACCTCATAAATACGTTCAGGGTAATGTTCACACATATAATTAACATGTCTGCCATTGTGACTTAAAAGAGAACTTTTAATCTTACAAAGAACACTGTGAAAGCATTAAGTTGCCTATTAAATAACAGATCTGGATAAATCTGCAAAATTAAAGTACTTATCAAAAATGACACATGCATATTATAACATGAATCTCTACACAACTCCTATAAGGAACTTTAAGTGAGTTAACTGATTCATGGGTGTTAATATCACATCGAATTTCAGATCTTACTGAGTTGTAATCTGCTGGCCTCGATTGAGTACAGTTGCGCATATTGCAAGTCGTCCTAAATGAAAATTTGACATTTCCACAGCTAGGGCAGGTCTAGTCATCTTCCCTGCGACTGCCTACAAACATAAAGGAGTTAACAAATGGGTCGCAATCATAACTTCTGAAATGAGATATATCATAGCCAATTATTGATATAAGGAGTAAAAAAAAATTGATAATTATTCCATCTTTCAGGAGTCAATTTCACAAAGCATGATAACAAGCACCACACAGACCTAAGCAAAAAACATGAAAAAATCATGTGCACAAACAAAGCTTTTACTTGCGTTTGGATCAGCATCAAAACATCAATTAGAACACATCAATTGTTTTGTTAATAAAACAATTAAAAACTGCAATTATTCACTAATTTCCAACACCAAATCACATCATGTCTTAATAGATTCAGAAACATGAGAAATTAAAAATTAGTGAACAAATTCATTACCTCTTGGCATATCTCTGCCCACTATCCAAAATTCTTGAAACAAATTCCCCCAACCCCCCCTCTAAAAAGAGAAATTATATCAACTTAGCAGTACAAAGGGGAGAACACATATATGTATACATCATTTATCACATATGGATACTTATATGCATACAAAGGGGAGAACACATAATTTATTTGTTAATTTCTATAAGGCTGAACCCATAAGTGGTGGTTTGTAAGAGCAATGTTTTGTGTATTTTCGTACTAAACATGTATTTAATGTCAACATATATAACCTCTTTGTCTCTGCTGAAAGAGCAACAACAAACTGTCAACTTTGCTTCCAGGCACCTTGATAGGATTTCCACATCAATGCAGCATGCTTCATCTGAAATAAAAAATTAAAAAATTAAAAATAAATAAATAAATAAACAACTTAAAAAGACAATCCATGGATTCAACTGCATAAAATCAAAGTGGTATTCAGTCTACACATGATTCTATGTCTACACATGATTCTAACTACATTTTTGAACAAAAAAGGGGGAATAATAATAACAGGACCACCCATGTGTAGCAGCTTGAAAAACAAGGAAACTTAGAGGACATACCAAGATGCAAGTTTATCAATTTACATGGGAACTACACCAAAATGATTATTAGAAGAGTTAGAAAGCAAGAAATGCCAAAATGAGATTCCAAAAAAAAGGCAAAATAATGGAGTAGAGAGAGACAAAGCAAATCTGATATTACCACGTTAGCAGATTGTAGAGAGAGAGAGAGAGAGAGAGAGAGAGAGAGAGAGAACAAATCTAATCGAAGAGAGAGCAGATCTGCATCTTTTCATCGTTGAGCTTCTACTCACTGTTTCCAACGATCCACATGCTAATTCAACATAATGTGGTACTTACACGTATCATACTGACTGCACCAGAAACATGATTCTGCATTTTCACCTGAGTATCACTCAGATGATCTGGTAAAAGCATTCTGACCATTGCCATCCAGGTTCGTTGAAACGAATTGAAACTAGTAATTCCCCATGACCTGTTAAACCACAAGAAACCAAGTAAGAAAAATAATAGAAAAGAAAACATTATTATAAGAAAAGGCTTCCATATCTCTGTAAATTTTTAAAGAAAAAAGAACTTTGCTAAAGATAAACATTTTTCATCTACCTAGTTGAGAGCTGAAAGAAGTGACAATATGAACATTTATGATATAGTCAGCCAAGCAGACAAAGTTGAATTTGACCATGAAATTTCATCTTTAGACCTTCCTCACTCACTCTGTTTTACAACCACCACATGCTTATGAAGTGGTTTTTAGGTCTGGAGCTTAAGCATTTTTCTGACAATCCCCACCCATTTATTAATGCAAAGCTTTAAAAAAAGAAAGAAGAGAGAACTTGAAAAAAGAGAATGTATCAAGTGGTTACAAATACACAGGCTGACTTCGTGGAGAATAACATTAGATAATGAGGAGAAAGGACATTATTAGCTGAGTCCAGGCAAATGGATTTGAGTTTCATTGCTAAACTTTTTAATAGATCAAAGATGTAGAGCAAGTAAATATTTTTAAATGTACATATCTTCCCTTTCAAGAATACTTGTGATATAGGTTTTAGTTTTATCCAAAACAACCGTCCCATTAAGGTATAACCAAAGTGTATCTGTACCAATTTATTTTTTTAAATGGAGCTACAGCAATCAATCAATGGCAATAATCTAAATCCCTAATTGTCCAAGTCCAAATGAAAATAAGAAACATAATAATTTCACAACAAAAATAATAATTTGAGAGACAGAGATTTGTGAAGAAAATTAGTAGCAAATAAATTATGTACTCATAAGCAAGAACTATTGAAGCAGAATTTTCAACTAACATGCATTAACCACTTAAGCTAATTTTTCAACTCGCTGCAAATTAAAATGAACTTAAACCAAAGAAAAAAAAATTAATTCAAGAAACTAATTTTTATACAATTACATGCTTTCAAAATTAGTTCAAGAACTTGGAATTCCCTTTGGGTTCTCTAATTTTAGATTCAATAATTTTTTTTTTTATAAATTTTTTTTATACAATCACAACTAAGTTGAAGTATCCTAATTTTTGTAATAGAACATCAATTGTTTTAGAATAACAAATTTAAAAAAAAAATAAAAAAATTGTGTTCAACCCATTAAAGAACCCAATTTCACAATAAGCAATTGACATTGAAGATATTTTTCCCAACTCAAATTCAAGAAGTTTATAAAAAAAGAGAAAAATTCACAATCTAAAACAATATAATCACATGCTTTTAGAATTAATTCAAGAAACTAGAGTTCCTTAAGGTTCACTAATTTTACATAATTTTGGAATTGCTCAATCAAAACCTTGATTTTTTAGTGAAAATCCCCAAATCAAAACCCTAGTTTGAATCTACAAACCTGGTTGAAGGGTGGAAGTGTTCTTTGCGTGCGTTCGTCTCTTCCGTCTCCTTTCGGCCATCTTTTCTCTCCGTCGTTACTTCTCTTTCTTTGTTCTTTTCTTCTGGTTCAGAGCTCTGTCTGTGTGTATTTTCTTTGTCCATCTTCTCCTTCTCACTCATTGTTATGCCGGTTGGGGTTTGGGTTTGGGATTTGGGGTCTAAAGAAGAGAGAGAGTGAGGGTTTTGAAGAGTTTTTGCAAAAGAAAAAGAGGGTTTGGGATTTGGCGTCTGATGCAGAGAGAGGGTAGGGGTTTGAAGAGTTTATGTAGAGACCTGAGAGAGAGAGAGAGAGAGAGAGAGAGAGGGGAGATGGTACGATGGAGAGAAAGTGAAAGGGTTTTGGGAATTGTATATTTTATATAAAAATTAAATTGAAATATTTTATATAACCACATTTATTTAGAGAGTGTGATTAAAAGGTAATAATGTATATATAATCACACTTTAATTAGAAGGTGCGATTAAAAAATATATAAATAATCACATTTTAATTAAAATGTGTGATTAAAACATATATATATATATATAATCACACTTATTTAAAAAATGTGATTAAAAAGTAGTAGTGTATATATAATCACACTTTAATTAGAAGGTGTGATAAAAAAATATATAAATAATCACACTTTAATTAGAATGTGTGATTAAAAAATATATATATAATTACATTTATTTAAAAA
Organism: Camellia granthamiana; assembly: GCA_036172215.1. Taxonomy (NCBI): domain Eukaryota; kingdom Viridiplantae; phylum Streptophyta; class Magnoliopsida; order Ericales; family Theaceae; genus Camellia; species Camellia granthamiana. Next base: position 109,039 of record JAXFYN010000214.1, read on the forward strand.
GTGTGATTAAAAAGTAATAGTGTATATATAATCACACTTTAATTAGAAAGTGTGATTAAAATATATATATATATATATAATCACACTTAATTGAAAAGTGACATAAAAAATAAATATTATCACACTCAATCAAATTAAGTGTGATTAAAATATCAATCTAATTTTTTTTATCACACTTCCAATAAAAGTGAGATCTTTTTTTTTTTTTGTCAAAGTGTGATCTTTAACTACTTTTGTAGTAGTGCTCTTATCACGAGTCTCTTCGTTGCAGTTGTCTTCTTCGACGTCAGGGTCAATATGTTTCCCACTCTCAGTAGGGGTGTCGTCCCCAATCTTCTTTTTCTGTCCGTCGTTGGCCATCTATTCTCCTTTCTTGCTCACAGACGGCGCCAAATTGTGTGTGTCAATTTCCAACCACACTGCCAATCAAGCACTCAGCTAGAGAACACTGGCAGAATAGATTAAACCCGAACGACCTGTCACAAAAAGAAGAGATTACAGCGATGGTTCGTCCACCCGGGGGCACTTCGACGATCAAGTCAGTTATCTCTCAAAGATAACAAAAGTGCTTAACTCATTATTCAGAACATAAAAAACATATCTTAGACCCATGGGGGTGCCTCTCTTTTATAACCAATACTTACCTAATCACAATAGAAGCCTAACTTCAATGGACTTAGGATTACTGCTAATCTTGGACTCTCAGTAGGATTGGGATAAACTCTCTAAGAGTCTTATCTTTACCCAAACTAAAGTCCTCTCATTCTAGGACTCTTGTCCCTTATTCGCTTATCCCGGATTCCGGTATCTTCGCAGATAATCTCGGCCTAGTCGAGATGATCTCGGCGTCATGATCAGAACACGTGGCATCTCGGCTGGCACTTCGGTGACACCTCGGCCACGTGTTGTCATTAAAAAGTTATGTCCCCACAAAAAATATATTATAATCAACACCAAACCAAATTAAATTCTTTTAATAAATCAATTGGGTCTTATTCGCATACTCCACTGAAGTATACCCAACATCATCTCATCCACCAATTACAACTCTATTGGGGCATCACATGACGGTTCCAAAGACCAATCAATAACTTCTTCTGAGCTAGGTCTAAAAAAGTAACCAGCTTGTTTGGTAACACAACTAAGGATTCATCTTTCAAAAAATTGAAATTTTCATGTTTTTGGCAAATTTTTTTTGTTTTGTTTTAATTTTTTTTAATATTTTAAATATATATATTTTAATTTTAAGATACAACTAACATAAATAAATTTAAAAAGTATAATATTTGTGAAAAAAATCTTTAAAAAAATTTACTAAATACCAAAAATTTGAAAAAAAAAATAATGAAAATTCAATACATTTTTCATATTCTTGTGTTTTTATTGATTTTGAAAAATATTTTTAACAAATATTTTATTTTTTAGATACATTTAAGTAAGGTGTATCTAAAAAAGTAAAAAAAAAATTACTTCAAATTTTTAAAAATATTCACTAAAATTTAAAAAAATACTATAAAAAAAAAAAACTACATTTTTAAAATATTGAATTCAGAAAATTGAAAGAATTAAGAGTTTAGTATAAGAGTCACTGCTAAATAAGGTCTTTGTTTTGTTTTTTTAAACCCAATTTTGGGACAAAGCTGTATAAATTCTACATAGCCAATCCATCCACCCCCAATTCCCCAAGCTCCAATGGCTTTACAGAACCACCACCAGCTTCACGTCATTTTAGTACCTTTCATGGCCCCAGGCCACTTCATCCCCATGATTGACTAGGCCAAATTATTGGCACAACAAGGCGTGACTGTCACTGTCGTCACCACTCCTGTCATTGCCTCCAGGTTCCGCCCCATCATCGACCGTGTGATCGAATCGAGCAGTTGTTTGAAACGCTCGAGCCATGTCCCAGTTGCTTAATAGCCGATCAATATATTGCATGGATAGGAGACACTGTTCGTAAGTTTGGAATTCCGAGAATTCTTTTTGATGGAATGAACTGCCTCACTCTCTTATGCGCACACAATTTAGAAAATTTTAAAGATTATGAGAATGTTTCCGAGTCAGAGCCGTTCGAACTTCCTGGCTTGCCTGATAGAATTGAGCTAACTAAAGCTCAGTTGGCTATGTTTTTCAATCGAAGTTCACCAGAATGGCAACATTTTCGGATATCGAATAAAAGCTGCCGAAGCTGAAGCATATGGGGTGGTGATTAACAGTTTTGAAAAGCTGGAACCGAGATATGTCGACGAGTTTCGAAAGGTGAAAGGAGATAAAGTTTGGTGCGTTGGGTCGCTGTCGTTGTGCAACAAAGACAACTTGGATAAGGCTCAGAGAAGAAACAAGGCCGACATTGACGAAAACCAATGTTTGAAGTGGCTCGATGAGCAAGAGCCACGCTCCGTGGTCTACGCATGCCTTGGAAGCATAACTAACCTCTCACTTGCTCAGTTAATCGAGCTAGGTTTAGGCTTGGAGGCTTCGAAACGCCCATTTGTGTGGGTTATAAGAAGCGGAGACAAGGCGGCAGAGATAGAGAAGTGTCGTGAAGAAGACGGAATCGAGGAAAGAACGAAAGGGAGAGGGCTTCTGATTCGAGGCTGGGCACCGCAAATACTCATATTGTCGCACCTGGCTGTGGGGGCTTTTTTGACACACTGCGGGTGGAATTCGACGCTGGAAGGGGTGTGTGCCGGTGTGTCGATGATGACGTGGCCTATGTTCGGTGAGCAGTTTTTGAATGAGAAGCTAGCTGTGCAGCTTTTGGAGATCGGAGTGAGTGTTGGCGTTCAGACAGTTGGGCGCATGTTTGCGGAAGACGAGTGTGAGAAGTCGGTGGAGAGAGAGGCTGTTAAGGCTGCTGTGGAGAAAGTAATGAGTGAAGGAATAGAAGGAGAAGAGACAATAAGAAGGGCAAGAGTATTTGGGGAGACGGCAAATAAGACAATGGAAGAAGGGGGTTCTTCATACTTGTACTTGAATATGAGATTGTTCATTCAAGATGTCATCAAACTAGTTAGCCAAAAGTAAATTATAATATGGATAAAGTGGATTATTGCTTGTCTCTTAACTAACTAATAAAAGCGATTTAACAAAATTTTCTTTTTACATAATTAATTTAGAATATTATGTAAATAATATTATATGATAGTCAGAAATAATTACTCATTGGGTCATAAAACAAAAATGTTAGAGATTTTTAAAGTTTTATCAAAATTTTTATCAAATATCTCAAATGGGTATGAAATTCACATCCATATGAGATATTTGATAGAAATTTTAATAAAATTTTTAATATCTCTAGCGTAGTTATCATAGAAAGTTGGTGCCAAGTCACTTTGTGCGATGCGGGAAGATCATAAGTTGATTGTTTTTGTGACGAAGTATATATTCATTAAAATTGCATATTGCCATTTTATTCTTGTTTTTTTCTACATAAACTTACCTATAAATTTTAATACGTAAATTTATTATTCAACAAGTTTGATGATAATTAATGATATTTTTCATCAAATATTATTAAAAAACGTAACTAATTGTTAATTGTTAGCATAGTTTGAAAATTTTATCCCAAAAAATGCCACTAATTATAAGTTCTAGAAACGATTTAAAAAAATCGTCACAAAAAAAGTTTTTAATTTTTAATTTTCGGCGGCAATTTAAAAAATTAGTCCTAAAAATGTCACTAATTGTAAATTTTAGTGACAATTTATAAAAATCATAACAAAAAAGTCACTAATTCAATTTTTAGAGACATATGCAAAAAATTGTCATAAAAAATTATTTTTAGTGACGATTTTATTAGGACTTATTTTCAATATGATTTGATGAGAATTAAATACACTACAACAAAATGCACAATTGGCGACCAAAACCAATTTTAGTCGCCAAAAGAACCATATTGGGCGACAAACAGCCTTATTTAGTCGGTGTTTGTTTAATATTTTTAGTTACTAAATTAATTTAGTCGCTATATGTAATTATTGGCGACTAAACTTAGTTTTAGTCGTTGTTTTCCACCATTTTGCGAGAAAAAAAATTTGTCGCCCAAAGATGGAGTACTTTTAATGGATTTGTGGCGACCAAAACTATGTTAGTCGCTGTATAGTAAAACATTGTCGACCAAAAATTGGAATTAGTAGCCAAATAGGTGCTTTTGGCGACTAATATTTAGTCGCTGTTAATGATGTTTGGCGACTATTGATGCTTTAGTCACTAAATATTCGAAATATTTTTTAGAGGGAAATCGACTAAATATTCGCGCCCAATACATATATCTCAGGGACACATTTTCGGACCTATTTTCTCTCACACATATATTACCTCACACACCAGCAGTCGATAGCAAAGCTGACCGCCGATCATCATCGTCGCTGGCCACCGGCGTTGGCACCACGACCACTGCAAATCGGCCCCACGACAATCTATCAGGTATTTCTCTCTCGTCACTCTCCCTCTCTGTCGCTCTGGGTCTCTTCCTCGCTGTGTCTCCCATTAGGGTTTTTGAATGTTTTTTTTTCTTTCAGTTTCCATTGATTTCGCAAACAATGTTTAGGGCTTTTTCTAATTTCGTCATTCGGTTTGGTTAAAATCTCGGAATTGCCGCTTTCTGATTCTCTATTGTGGATTGTTGAACTATATGAGCAATGTGCCTCTGTTTTGTAGTTCTTTTTTTTAAATCTCTTTGTTAGCGGATTTGAGTTTTAAGGACAAATCATTTATTCAAGTAGCTCTTTGGCTATTGTGTAGCCTTTTCATATTTATTTATTTATTCTCAGTATGGAGTGTGTGGGTGAGGTTTAGGATCTCGGTTTTATCCACTTTTTCCTTTGTAGGACATCCTTGTTTGCTCTCTTTATTAATCAACCACATTTATGGGTAACTCATTTTCAGGTTGTTAAACTGAAAATTTCATATGTTTAATCAACATCAAAAACAAAAAAAAAACTAGAGCAAACATATAATAACGACTATGAAATTGTAACCAAGTGTAGTTGTTGCTTTGAATCCACTGATTTCTGCTACTTCCGTTATTGCTTTTGGATTGGCTGTAGGACTTGCTTCTATTGGACCTGGAGTTGGTCAAGCTACTGCACCGGGACAAGCTGTAGTAGGTATCACAAGACAACCTGAGGTGGAGGGGAAAATACGAGGTAATTTATTGCTTAGTTTGGCTTTTATGGTATCTTTAACAATTTATGGGCAGATTGTTGCATTATAACTTTTATATGCAAATCATTTTGTTTAATCCTAGAAATATGGAAAACACATGTTTTTTTATATTCTATCTATGCATGTATAAAAGTTGAGTGATGGATTTTTGAAATTTGTGGTGGCATTTTATTTAATGAATTCACATTGATGATTTAGTTGCCTTGCATGCATAATGCGCCCATTTTCCCATTAAAATTTGTATTGTTCTATATTTAAGGTTAGACCATTGAAAATAATGAGGAAGGAAATCACTTCTTCAAAAATTGCTAATTTTATTTATGTGATTGGGTGGGTGTACATGCTAATCCATCAAAGCAAAGGTTGATCATTCAATCAGTTATCGATGATTATTGACGTGAACCTTTGATGCATCAAGGAATCAACTCCCTCATATTCATATGGATTTGAGTCATTGATGCATCAGTATTTTATGATTATTTCCTTGAAATTCATTAAATGCTTCATGGAGGAGATTAGAAAACACTAAATGGAGGAGATTAGAACATGAGCAAGTGTACACTTCAATGCACATTTTTAGTTGTCGTTTCTATTGTTTGTTTTTGGGTTTTTTTTTTTAACGATGCATGTTGTAATATATTTATAGTTTTAAGCGTAAATTATACCATTAGTTTTTGTAGATTAAGCGAAAGGTCACTTTAATTCTCGTAATTTTAATTTGAACAATTTGTACTGCATACTTTTAGTTTTGTTGCAATAAGAATGGTAGTTTAATAGGTCTATGGGGTGTTTGGTTTTCATGGAATATTCCAAATAATGGTGAATTGTTCATGTTTTGGTTGATGTTGTTTATTAAGCGAAAGGTCACTTCATTGAATGTTTAAGCGAAAGGATCACAATGGTGAATTGTTCATGTTTTGATTGATGATGGTGATGGTTGATGGGTGCAGTTTAATAGGTCTATGGGGTGTTTGGTTTTCATGGAATATTCCAAATAATGGTAGTTTGGGGTTTTGATTCTTTGGGGGGTTTTTTTTGCTTGACTTTTTTTCTTGTTCGGTTTGGTTTCTACTTAGAAGGAACAATTAATCATTGTAATTAAATTAATTATTTTACGGTTGAAAATCAATTTGTTCACACAATTTTTTAGTATATGAACAATACAAAATATAATTATAGTTCAAATTTAGTTTCTGTTTACATAAAGATACAATTATATGTCTCCCTGTAAGATGACTTCACATATAATTGTTCATGTATGTCACAATTGTTCATGTATGAGTTGAAATTGTTATTACTATTTCATTCACTTCATTATTGCAATGCTAATCGAACCCGTAAACTTACTTCAGCTCTCTTCCAGTACAACGTGTTTTTCCAAGTTGCCGTCCATTCCCAGGTTCATCTTCGCTTGATGTGTACTGTTCCAGTAATGGACAAGAGTTGGATGATGATCACCGATAGGCTAAAAAGTAAAGAGTATCTTGAAGGTGTTCAGTCATTTATTGAGTTCGCTACGAAGAATTTAGGGCCGCAGGATGAAATCCGTTGTCCTTGTGTTGATTGCTTGAATGGCACAAAATTTAGTCCACACGTTGTACGGTTGCACTTGATTCGAAGAGGAATCACATGTTCTTATCGAACTTGGGTCCACCACGGGGAACACGTTCCCATGTTTCGTGCTTATCCTACTATGCGAAATGATGATACTGAAAGCCACCGAGCTGGAATGACAGCCAATCATGAACATGTGGATGAACTTCCAACCATGTTAGAAGAGATTTACATGAGTGGTCTCATGGATGATCATATCGATGATGAACATACTAGTTCGGAGAGACACAATTTGTTGAACTTCATGAAGTTGTTCGATGATGCTCAATGCAAAGTATATCCAGAGTGTGAAAAGTTCTCCATCTTGTCCTTCATAATCAAGATGCTTCACGTGAAGGTGTACAATAAATGGAGTAACAAATCTTTCGATATGGTTATACAAGTTTTCAAAGACATTCTACCAAAGTGTGATGAAAATGTTCCATGGACCCTTTACGAAGCGAAAAAATTCTTACGTGAATTGGGTTTGGGATATGAGGCCATTCATGCATGCAAGAATGATTGTAGTTTATTTTGGAAGGACAACGCCACGTTGGAGAATTGCCCTACACGTACGGAGTCTAGATACAAGTTGAACGACAAGACGGGTAAGAAAATTCCACACAAAATACTGAGGTACTTTCCTTTGACACCGAGGTTGAAGAGATTGTATATGTCGAAAAAAACAGCCGCACATATGAGATGGCACAAAGATAAGCGTGTAGATGATGGAGTATTGCGACATCCAGCTGATGGTGAGGCATGGAAGGACTTTGATAGGTTGCATCCTACGTTCTCTACGGATCCTCGGAATGTAAGGCTTGGGCTTGCCATGGATGGTTTCAATCCATTCGGAAATATGAGTACATCGTATAGCATGTGGCCCGTAATCTTAATGCCTTACAATCTACCTCCATGGAAGTGCATGAAAGATCCATTCTTCATGATCTCATTACTTATTCCAGGACGATCAGCACCTGGAAGAGACATCGATGTTTACTTGCAACCATTAGTAGAAGAGTTAAATACTCTGTGGGAGCATGGTGTGCAAACATATGATGCCCTAAACGGCCAAATATTTACAATGCATGCAGCAGTCATGTGGACCATCAACGACTTTCCTGCATATGGTTCCTTATCTGGTTGGAGTACAAAAGGTTACCTAGCCTACCCTAATTGTAACATGGATGCATCATCTCAGAGGTTGCGAAGTAAGATAGGGTATATGGGTGCTCGGCGGTACTTACCTAAGAACCATAATTGGCGAAGAAGTAAGCTATTCAACGGTGAAATTGAGAATTGGTCCAAACCTCTGGAGTTATCGGGCGAACAAATACTGGACCAAATTAATTTGGGGACATACAGGCCGTATGGAAAGCATCCAACCAACCAAAAAAGACAACGAACTGAAAATCCAACTCCGAACTGGACAAAAAGAAGCATTTTGTTCGACCTACCCTATTGGAAAACGCTTAAGCTTCAACATAACCTTGATGTCATGCACATAGAGAAGAATATATGTGACAATCTACTTGGGACACTATTGAGCATAGATGGGAAGAACAAGGACACGGACAAAGCACGTTTGGATCTGGAGGACATGCGAATACGAAAGGAGTTACACTTGATAAGGCATGCGAATGGCTCTTTTGAGAAGCCTCCGGCATTGTACACATTGTCCTCGGCAGAACGAATAGGGTTTTCAGATTTCTTGAAATTGATTAAGTATCCTGATGGCTATGCAGCAAATATATCCAATTGTGTCACCTCGAATGGTGGTAAGTTAGTTGGCCTGAAGAGTCATGACTGTCATGTCATTCTATAACGACTTCTTCCCATTGGGATGCGAGGATACATTCCTACTGAGATTGGGACCACATTGTTCGAGTTGGGAACTTTTTTCAAACAGTTGTGCTCAAAGACCTTGAGGGTGACTGATTTGGAGAAATTACAAGAACAAATCGTACTTATATTGTGTAAGCTTGAAAAGATTTTCCCTCCTGCTTTTTTCGATGTGATGGTCCACTTGGCAATTCATTTACCTTACGAGGCTAGGCTTGGAGGGCCTGTACAATATCGATGGATGTATCCTATTGAGAGGTAGAACTACGAGTTTCTTAACTTTTTTCATGTAATTATAGTTCAATATGATCATACTAACAATCAGGCCGATGTGTACATGTAGGATGCTCGGACTTCTTAAAGGATTTGTGGGCAATAAAGCTCGCCCAGAAGGTTCCATAGCAGAGGGCTACATATCGAACGAGTGTACGACGTTTTGCTCATTATATTTGCATGGAGTTGAAACGGTGTTTAACCGGGAAGAAAGGAACTACGATGGGGGTGACAATGGCCCGGGGTTAGCGATTTTCACTCAAAATGTCCGTCATTTTGGTCACCTCCCAAGAGCAATTGATGTATCCGTAGCTGACTGCAAATTGGCTCATTGGTTTGTCCTACACAATAGTTTGGAAGTGGACGAATATCTAGAGTATGATTCTTCATCATATATGCAACATACATTTTCTACATGGTGTGTATTTTGTAAAGTCTTCATAATTCCAATTACTTATGACTTACATTGTATTAACTAGGGAACACAAGCTCGTGTTGCAACAAAAACATGGAAGTTCATGCAACATTGCAACGCGACAATGCAAAGAGTTTCCTAAATGGTTCAAACATCGCGTAAGCTAAAACGCGTCAGTGTGTAGTTTGCAGATAACGTTTATTTATTCTAAGTTTGAATTGACATGACATACTTTCTTGTGTAGATGAACCAATTGCGAAATCAAAAGTCACCCGAAGCAACTGATGAGATGTGGTCATTAGGCAATGGACCTAATGCCTTAGTGAACACATATTCGGGATGCATCTGTAATGGCGTCCGATTCCATACTATCGACCGTGACAACCGTCGTAACTGTCAAAATAGTGGGTTGGTAGTGGAAGGCGACCACCAAGGCCAATTGATAAAGTTCTACGGTTACCTTTGTAAAGTGTGGGAACTGACATATTTGTTTGGACATCGGGTTGTTTTGTTCGAATGTGAATGGTATAACACTGGTAGTAGTCGAACTTTGCGGGTCAAACCACAAGTGACAACTGTTGACGTAAGAAGTCGATGGTATAAAGATGACTCGTTTGTGTTCCCAAGCCAAGTTCAACAAGTTTTCTATGTTCATGATACGAAGTTAGGGCCAAATTGGCGAGTCGTGGAAAAGTTTCAACATCGACGAATTTGGGATGTGCTAGAGCTGGATGTGCCAGAATTTGATGAAGTGTTGCAAGATGATGAAGCCAGTACTGTTGTACCAACTGAGCCTATTGATGATAATGTTGTTTTGCGTCGGGATGACATTAAACCTGAAATTATTTCAATGGAAGTTTCTCAGTCCAATAAGCATGTACAACCCGAGGGTGTTATGGATGATGCTTTCATCTGTGATGACGATGATGAACTATCCATTGCGGGTGATGACGAAGAAGAAGATGAGATAGAAAGTGATTTTGGTATAGACATGGACCTAGAGTTTTAACTCAGTTTGTTTCTTTGTCCGGCTTGTTTTGTTTGTTGTTTTGTTGTTTGAGTTTCTATATATGAATGTTTCTATAATTTTTGACCTGATGGATTTTTTTTTTTTTAAATTCCCATTAATTGACTGATTGATATCAGATACTTCATAATATGTATATCTGTTACTTTCTTTTTTCTTGGTGGATTTCTATGTTGTTGGTGTTTGATTGAACTACTACAATTTTATAATTTTATATTTTGCTCACCATGTGTTTGACAATATGCCCAATGATGGTACAATGAACATAATGAGTGTGTTCCATAGATATGAATCACATTATCACATAGTTGCTTTAATTGTTGGTGTTACACATATTATACTATAGTGAGAGTTATAACTTGAGTTGCTCAAGTTAGCTTGCTTGAGGTGCACCTTTTTGTGTAACTTAAGCTTTAGATACTTCTCCTTTTTGTGTTTCCTTATTGCTCCAAAGACCAACATACTTTTTAAATTTTCAGGAAATAATAAACATATTGTTCTTCATTAGATGTTTTTAAATATGAAAGGATGATGTTTCAGAATTTTCTATCTTATGGTGTCACTTCTTACACATTTTCTTCCATTAAAATGCTTCTTAATAAGCAATCATGCCCTTTCCTTTCACAGGTTAATTTAAAGCCAAAGGTTCCAACCAAAGCTGTATGTGCAGAGTATCTTGAGTTGAGAAAAGAAATATTGACTTTATTGAATCTTCAGTAATAGGTACTTCTACCTAACGTTCATATAGAAATTTGCTTCTTTTTTCATATTATACTGAGCAATACCTTTGCATATATTTAAGCTGAGTTGTTTGAGACCATTTCCCAATCAAACCCTACCCAAATTCAAACTGTGGTGTGGATTTACAGCCAAGCTTAGGTTGAGGTTGATAAATAGTTGTCCGAGCACAACTGAAATTTGGGTTTAGCTTGGGCCATTGCCATTTGAACCCACCCAAGTTCAAATGCTATTTACATCTGATGCCCAATTTTAGAGCCCAAATAATTTTTGTTTATAAGATAATGTTAACAGAAGGTCCGAGATTCCTTCCCCCTCATTTGAATACATTTCTTTACTTGATGAAAAACTTTTGGGCTCTGGAATTAATGCTACAATAGAAAAGCCGTTTAGGGTCCGTAAATAGCTGAATATCAGGTCCTCCAACTATGTGTTCAAATGCCAAGTCTGTAACTTTTGTGTGGAAGTGGATGAGTCTTGTGCCAGCAGCATATGTTTGTCTGATCTATGCACAAAGCCCATAGTATCATTCATCATGTAAGAAACTTAATATCTTGTCATTTGGCATGATCTGATTTTCTTGCTTGATTGTGGAGAACATGCCTAGCTTTAAAGGGACCCCACCCCACTCTGTGCCTAGTTTATCTAATGGATCATTTATATTTCAATCAGAATCTGTCTTTTTGCTTCTGGTTTTCTTTATGCTTGTATTTTTTACTGTGTTCCAGAAAATAAATGAAAAATGGAATTTAAGAAGTACACATTTCAGCCCCAAGTCTCTTCCCATGAGCCTCAACTCTCACTCTTACTGTGGGACAAAAAACAAAAAAAAAAATCTTGGTGCACCTTTTAAAAAGCTCACTTCCAGGAGGAAAAAAGTTCACTTCTGCTGTTCCTTCACTCCCAAAGTGTACCGAGGTAGAAGATGGAACCCAACTTTATACATTTGAGCATTGATGTCGAACTTTAATCTTATTCTGAAATTCGGCTCGAGCCCCATTTCTATAGCTAAAAATGTCAAAAGTGATCAGTGTAAAATCGCTACTGTCTCTGTTATTACATTTGTGCAGGTTTTTACATGTAGGTAAGAGCTGCAAAGGTTCTAATCTATGCTTAGTGCACATTACATAATGCTTTGTGCCAATTTGTTGAGTCGTCAATGTGTCACATTGTCCATGAGTTGGTCCAATAATCAGTGATATATCTTTCTGGTGTCATTGTGTTCCAACAGGAATGAAACACTTCTGATCAGCACACAGAGTGGGTGCAGCACCTTATAGGTAAATTTGTCCAGCTTTCTTGAAATTTGAAAAAATCAAAACCTGATTTCCAGATACCTCTGCTGTCATACTTTATCAGTAATTAAATCTATCCAACTTTCTTACACTAGATGCAGTTCTAGTACTATGTGCTTTAATGAACATTAAGCCGTTCCATATTGTTTTTAATTAAGTATAGGGTGCTCTAGTTTTTACTTTCATTCATTCTATTTACAAAGTACTTTTCACTCTGTTTTATTTTAGTTTCAAAATCTATTTTCTAAATTATTTTTGAAAAAAATAGAAGCCTTCAAATTTCATATTGCTATGCAGAGGAAAAAAAGAAACCTCCAAAATTGCATGTTAGGTGTATAAGTTGAGGGTATGACTACATGTTCAAGGTTACAGATTTTCAGAGACATACTGCATTAGTCTAGGGCATGAGCACTTATTATATCACATAATTGGTTGTGAATTGACTATATTTTGTTGTGTACACTTCGTAGTTGAAAATAGTTTGAAACAAGCAACGTTCAAATTAATAGGTCTATAGAGTCATGGTTGAATCTTAACAAGTCAACATGTATGCTAACCAAACCGTAGCATCATTTAAATAATAAATGATGGAGAAAAAATGTTTCTTCAAAATTTTAGGTACCATGGTTCCTGGAATCAAGACGGGGCGGCGGAAGAGAGCAACAAGTGGCAACGTATTATCAGCCTCTGAAGCATGTCCACAGGAGATTGGCACCCCGCTGACGTTCTCTGATGAGACGCAACCACCAGATGATACCCAAACAGTGGTGGACGAGACGCAACCAGGTGGAGTGGGTAAGAGCATTTAACTTAGTAGTAAGCTGCATCGATAGCCGCAGTAACTTTGTAGGCACATTTAACAAATACAAACCTTTCTTATCATGGGCTTGTTTGTAGGCACAATTGTAACTTTCAGTTTGTAAATACTCTCAAATTCTGCACTCTCAGTAGCCGCAGTGCCAGTCATGCCACAAAGTTTTGGGAACTATAACATACCATTGAAGCCAAACATCAGAAAGTTAAAAGAAAGGAGAATGAGTTTCTAAAATGCTTTCCCAAACCTGGAGAAAGAAGTTTTGATAGCTAATCGATGCCAGGGTCACAGTTTCGGTTTGAATGGGCAAGCCTTCTCACTACAAGAATTAACACTTTTGGCAACAAAAAAATTGGTCTGTAAAAGTCAATTTTTGGTCGGCAAAAGTTATCCGCGACCAATTTGTTTGGTCGCTACTTTGGTCGCCAATTGAGGGTCGGCAAAAGTAATTCGCGACCAAAATTGTGGTTGGTCGGTAAAAGTTGGATTTCGCGACTAAATTTTTGGTCGCTAAATATTTAATAACCGCGACTAATTTTTGTCGCCAAAACACTTTGGTCGCGAAAAGTGATATTTTCCCGACCAAAAAAAAGTTTGGTCGCCAATTATCACATTTAACGACCAAAAAGTTTGGTCGCCAATCATGACATTCCGCGACCAAAAATTTTGGTCGCCAATCGTGACATTCCGCGACCAAAAAATTTGGTCGTCAATTGTGACATTCCACGACCAAAAAAGATTTTGGTCGCCATTTGTTACTTTTCACGACCAAAACTTTTGGTCGGCAAAAGTGAGTTTCCACGACCAAGAGCTGTTTTGGTCGGCAATAGATGTATTTTTTGCGACCAAAACTCTTGGTCGGCAATTGTCATTTTTTGCGAAAAAAAATAATTTATTTGTCGCGACTAATAAATTGGCCGCCAAAGCAGGAAAACAATACACCTGTAATTCCTAATAATTCATTCAATCCATAATAAACCTATAATTTTAAAGCATCATTCAAATTAACTGAATCATTAACATTCGATACAATACATAATTCATTAACATTCGACACAATACAACTATTCTAAGTTTTCATTCACAAGTCACATCCATCTAGCATAACAATTTGAAACATAATTATTTGTTATCCATGCACAGCTATCAACAAATAAAACTACTAATATTTGTTATCCATACACATCCATCCAAAAATATTTAATCCTCCCAAAAATGCTCATACTGCCAAGTAGTCTTGTACAATTTAGCTTCGTGAACTTGTTAAGAAATATGTTGGGGAGGGTGCTCGTCTGGTTCGTGAACTTTTGATCCACTTTTCCCAAATTTTGATCCACTTTTCAATGATGGCCCCATCGATATTGTTTTAGCCACTTCAAATGTTTCTGGGAACACAGAAAAATTATGTCACTATGAAACAGCACTACCGAACAAAGATAATAAAACCTCAACAAACTTCATTACAACATACCTTGAAAAGCCCCAGAGTGCTTCAGTCGTTCAAGAACAATAGCTAAGGCAAGTCCTTGAATATCTTTCGAATTCTTGGTCACCTAGTCAACAAGACAATAAACTCAGGAGTTCTGCTAGATTTTTGACAAAATCCAAAGGAGGCACCAAAATTTTTTGTCTACATACTCAAACTAGGTTCAACCAGAGAAAATGGGGCATGGCTAAGAAAGGTTTCAATCCATGAAAACCAGATAAGGAATCCATGGCCAAAAATTAAAAAAAACTACTACATAAGGAAGAATGACGCTATTCCAAAACACAATAAATAACATTGCTTGTCCCATTATCATAATTGATCATGGATATGAAAATATATAGAAACTTTTCCTCGTTAGGGCAACTATTATCATAATTGATCATTTTCTGCATTTTATTGAAGTCATAATTTGACTACCTATCTTGACAGTAGCCTACATCTATATCAAACCATGCATAGACAGCATGAATGTCCAAAGTTTTGACAAGTTTTCTTGCTTCTCATAGAAAACTAGAGTCCTATCAGTGCGAACCACATCGAGACCTGGCATAAATTTAAATCAAGCAAGAAAGGTTACAACACAAGTTCAACTACCGAAATTCATGAACAAGTAACAGTTTTTGCTCATCCAACCAATAAACAAGACTTTAAAATCTTATTCGAAATGACAAAAAACAGTACACAAATGACCACCTAAAAAAAAGAAAAGAAGTAATTTGTTGTAGAATCTAAGATTGAATGGCATTCCCTATAATTTAGTATTATCAAATATAGACCACAATCTAAGATTGAATGCAAGCTCTGAAGATAAATCATGTAACTTCAATATTCAGTACCTGATTCATGAAACACAAATAATGGATTGTGTAACATTACATCCCAAACTGATCTTCAAAAACATAAAAATAGAGGAGGCTACAGAAGATGGACTCAACGATATGAGTGAAAATCTAATAATGATGATGATGGTAAAGGAAATGTGCATTCAATAGTAACATATACCACCAACCTATTTGATGTAGTGTAAGCTTCCATTGGATTATTTTCTTGCCCACTTCTTTTACCATTGTTAAGTTGCAAGGAGTTGCTGTATTTGCATAATTTAAGGCATTAGCATCTTATGAATTACTAATTGCAGACTTGAAGTTATCAACATTACCATTTTCTTGAGAAACTGTAGCCAATCCCTTGTCTCGATTTGCTTCCAGAAGCACTATAGGATCTTGAATAGGATCACCATCTTCAGTGATTACTAGTGCAGTAATAAACCTACCACTTCCATCTCCGTGAAATTCTTTCCTGCCTCACTCTGAACTGCCTGAGATTGGAATGAACTCAAGTTTTGCTGGCTGGTCCCCGGCTTCACAAAAGAACCATCTGCTGAGCTTCCCTTGTTTCTGCCATTTACCATATTACCCAATAATCCACTTTGAATCAGAACATTCACAATAGATTGTATGACATGAAAGAAAAGAAATATGCCACTGAATGATATAAAAAATTATGACCATATAACTGTCACAAACCTTAGTTATAACAAAAATCCTTCTAAACCAGATAGCACTCGCATGATCAGTAATCAAGTGTATATGTACCTAGCACTCGCATTATCTATATTAGTTATAACAACCACCTGAAGATTTGACATAGGGATCTATATTAATTCTTAAATTATTTCTTTTAATAAGTACATTAACTCTTAAAATATAAATAAACACACAACGAGTGAAGAAATTGCCTTGCATGCAGTGAAAAACTGCAAGCAAAAATGTTTTTCTTTTTTTCCATGAAACAATGTAAAAAGCATAACTTATAAAACTAATGACATCAAGTGCTTGATGAGTTTTGGTCTGGCATTCTGGTTACTTTTTATTTGTTTATGACAAGTTGAAGTTAGCAAAAAAGTGAATACCTGCCAATATGCATTTAGACATTTTATTTAGAGACACGGTACACTTTCTTCCCAAAACAACAAACTTAGAGAACCAAAAACCATTCTCTTACTTCTTCCCTTATTTTCTCTTTGTTATTAAACCAAAAATATATATACATATATGTAAATTACATTGGCCTACCCTTAGGGATTGATGCAGACAAAGCTAGAGCAGCAGCATACAGGTTACATGACGATGTGGCTCCAAATTGATAAACTTTTGGTACTTAGTGATGGAGTTATTTCTTTTAGTTATTATGATAATATCATGTCTCTCTCTCTCCCTCTCTTGTCAATGCAACTTATCCAGGTAGTTCATGTGGGAATTTATTTCCTCTAACAACCCTCCATGCATGCTATAGTTGCTCCAGGCTCAATTTAGAGCTATTCTCTTCCAATCAGTTGTCACAATTATGGTTGGTGCCTAATTGTCCAGGGCGTAATGATAACATCTTAATAAGCTCTTACACCTAATCTGGTGGCTCACCTTCTCCACATAACTGGTAATAGATTATAGGACCAAAACATGACACTAATAGGCCCAAGTGAGACAATGATAGGCTGTCAAAAACATAGAAGAGATGGGAGAGGAAGTTGACATAGAGTTTTATTCTTAATAATCTCTCATGTCTCAGCCAATAATCCTTTGTGAATTTACAAAGGTATATTCTTGACACTGCAGAAATACCTGAACTAGAATTAATTTATAATTGGACTCTACCCTCATTAACATGTACACACTTTTCGCACTCACATTTGATAAAGCATATGTCAAAAGAAAAACAAGACAATTTACAAAAGTTTCATAGTCCATACCTGCAAGGCATTTCATGAAATTCATTGTGCACCTGCCTCAGATGTGATCTTGGCAACTAGGGAAAATAAAAAGCATAAATCACTTGCATACCAAACAGGAAAAAGGAACTCAAATACTAGAAGAAAGCTGGCAGTATAAGAGTGTTTGCAACCTCATCACTACCATTTTGTGACAACATTATCAGTCACACAAAAAAAAAAAAAAAATAGCAGAGAGGTTGAAAACATGAAAGTTAATAATGGTGTTTCTGTTGCCCCAAGGAGAATGCATCAATTTTATAAAGTTAATAATCACTTATTGAATAAAACTTTCAACTTCCACTTTCATCGTTCATGAGACGTAAGACTTTACAAATTTTGAAAACTAGGAGTGACAGAAGTCTAGTAAGGCTAAACGGTTGATTTACCTGGAAGAGAGTTACAAAACCATTACCAAAATGAAAAAAACTAATGAATGATAGGTAATCCAAATTAAACAAATGTACAAAAATAGTTACCTTGGCATTATAAGTAGCAGCCTTCACACCACACTTGCAAAGAAACTTTGATATGCTTAATGTTTCTTTTCTGGTAGGTACATATATAATTGTTGATCCTTCTAAATGACCTTGCTGAAGTTTTAATCCTTCTTCCCGTTTGTTAGGCGGATCATTTATCTCACGTAACCCACAAATATCCGAGTCCTTATCAGGCGATTGACCAAAGAATTCACCACAGGGAAACTGCAATGAATAGATTCTAAGTGAATGCTCATGTAAGAGAAAAAGAATTATAGGAACACATTCTTCAGTCCGGGGAAGAGAAGAGAATAATTTTTCAAAGATCCCACTTTACTATGGATTGGACAATTAGAAGAGCAATAAGATAAATGAAGTGACTAGAGTTACTGGAGCTATCTGCCTCAAATACGCTATCATTTGAAGTGTTACTGGAGCTATCTGAATCATGCTCTAGATCTTGTAACATCATATTATGCTTCTTTTTATCAGGCCTTTTCTTTCTGGTATATATATCTACCAATTCACAAAAATCCTTCTCATATGAAGATGGGGATGATGTTCTACTATGCTTTACCTGTACATATCAAAAAATGAATAGGAAAGATTACTGCAGGAATGAATAGATGGATGCACACATGCCCACACATGAGTCACCTTAGTTTCAAAAAATTTATAGATATTTATGTATAGAAATCCTGGAATTGCTAAGATGACACCTGGAATTCTGGAATTCTGGAATTGCTAAGAAATTCTGGAATTCTGGAATCATGCTCTAGAAATTCTGAAATTCTGGAGTCACCATAGTTCCATAACTCTGTCCATCACTTGCTAAGATGACAAACTCTGTATCTTCATCTACAATCTCCAAAGACACATCTGGTTCCGAACTAAGGTGTTTCTTCAAGCTTTTGTCACCAAATGCTCTTGCTACAGCCAACTGTCCATCAACTCGTGGAACGTCACCTGTTTTAGTCCAGAAATCAGGCTACATGCAGCAATAGAAAAAGAGGGTGAGAATAATTGCAACCATCTTATCAACTACCAATACTAGTTTACTATCAAAATAAGAATGATACAAAAGAAAATCAAAACGGGCAAGGGAGATGATCCATTTGTGTGAAGTAGTTCTATGTCCAGAATTTCGAGTGGCCGATTAGTTGGAAAACAAACCTTCAGGACTTCAGTTGATGTTCTGCTCTAACATTACGTGCAAAAGATTTACTTGATTAAAGACTATCAGACAAATCAGATACATATAAATCCAACAAACACGTGGTAATGTACAGCTAGCATGTAGTACCTCATTCAAAATATTAACAAACAAATGAGACCGTAGATAATTAGGAATGTCATGGCTCAAATGACCATCAAATATTGCAAACAGACCAAGCTCATGCTCCTCAACTTGCTTGAATTCAGCAACAACATAATCTTCCATTGGGTGACTGGATTTTCCCTTAACCAAATGATAACCATGTGTTACGTGCTTTGATATCTTACTCTTCCCCTTTCCAGTGTCGGTAGATGAACCCAACCCAACTTTTTCCTTCAAAAGATAAGCAAGCAACCATTGCCCATGAAAGAAAAACTTGATGAAAATTTGCCTAAAATAGTTACATTATAACTGAACAAACCAGTAAATGCACACTCAAAATTAGAAGCCCCAAATGATGAGATCAGACATATATCCAAGAGCATAATTTCCATTTGTTCTATGTTTTACTGTGTAATTTATCCAAGAGCACCAAAGCTAAAACCTTAAACTAGTGTTCCTCAATTTCACCAACTGCAACGCTGACCAGCCATTGCATTCCTTCATTTGATACTTCAGACTTGCTAATTTTAGAAACAGCCCACTGGAGGATGCTATGAGATTAGATTTGAGGAGGAAAAATAGAAAGGAAGTGAATGTGAGAAGAAAAAGAAAAAAAAATAACTCATATTTCATTCACAATTTCCTTCTCTTTCTCTTTTCCCTCTCCAAATCTAAGATCCAAATGAGGATTTTAAATATGAGTACACATCAAGATTTTAGACTTCCCATATATACAATAGGGCCTTCCTAACAAGTGAATTAAAAAAATGGAAAAGAACATGTAACACTTTTTTACTAAATTCAATACACATTCCACGAAAATCAATATATCACCTAATATCAGTCTGATATATGATTGTATGGCTAATACTGATACGGTAATTGAAAACCATGATACATCTAAACACAGCCTAAAAGTATAGTAGGAGAGGAGAGTTCGACATTCATGGGTCTTAATCCGGACCCATGTTGATAATCCAAGCTGTTCAATGTGTACAATTCGTTGGGTACATTATCCCTACAAAAAACCATGTTGATTGGATATTAGTAACCATGTGATCAAATCGTATTTATGTCGAAAATTATATTTGAAAATATGATCTGAACAAATAGCTATCCATATCCTTATTTTTTGTTGAGATAATATACCTAATGGGTTTAATACATTGAACGTTTTCAATTATCAACATGGATCCGGATTACAGCCCACAAATGCCGAACTCTCCTCACCAGGTCCTAGAAAGTAAACGAATTGGAAATCACATTTCATTTTAGTTTATAGGCAGGCATATATATAGGTAGGTAATAAGCGAATCTCTAAAATCTTGATAAGATGAAGATCTGTACCAATCCCTAAATCAGCAATCCACTAATAAAATAATAATATTAAACATTGGCAAAAACTTGAGATAAATTGCAAAAGAAGTGGATCGTGCGAACAAGAAACAAAACAAAGGTAAATTGATAGAGCAATGAATGAATAATTCGTACATGTTGCCTTAATTCCCATCAATTTGAAAAGAATTTACATGTGTATTTGTGAATTTGAAAAGCGTACCTTCATCTTGAGGAGGATTTCTCGGCCTGTCATGGCTAAAACTGTTCACGTTATTGTAGCAATCCAGAAGCACGGTTGAAGAGAGAACCAAGCTAAATATATATATATATATATATATTCAATCTACAATAGATAGATATAAATAGATAAAAACATATCTAGATGACATATATATATACCACTAACAAGAACTAAAAAACAGAGATAAATCTAAAAGAATGATCATATTGAAGATCTACATGCACATCAAACTTCAACAACAACAAATCACAAATAGGAATACAAGTAGCCCTTATAACAGTAGTTACTCCTTATAACAGTAGCCCATCTCTAGCATAGAGTAATTGCTCCTTTTATCAGGAGCCTAGTAGCAATACAAATTAGATCAAGCTCAAGCCTCAGAATACCTCAGAAGCAGAATTAGCACAGATAGGAATACAAGTCAATCAGCAATACCACAACAATACATATAGCATACACAGCTCCAAACCATTGAGTTTCCATCAGGCCAACACTACAGCAGACCCCAAACACCATTTTATCACCACCATTTTATCATCCCATAGAAGCTGCACAGACCAGAACTGCCACAGACAGAACTAGACCAGAGCAGAACAGCCAAATTTACAGCAACTCTTCAGGCCTGTATATAGCAGCATACACAGTAGACCCCAAACAGCCAAAACAGCCACCAGGTCAAATAATAGGATTCCCAACAGATCAAACAGAGATCAGCACAGATAGATAGACAAGCCAATTCAAAAAACAGCCACCAAAACAAACAGAACAAAGTAGACCAACTTGCAGACCAACAGACCACAGCCTAAGCAGCCAAGAAGCAACCCAGATCAAACCAGACAAGGCCACACCAAACCTGAGGCAAAATTGACCAAAGAGACCAAAGAAAACACCAGTAAATCAGATAAGCCCCCCATCCTGTTAAACAATCACCAAAACTTGCAGCTAACTGCTTCCAAACAGAATCTGGATTAAAAGCAGCAGCAATAGGATAGGTGATCTATTATCAGTTCAGCCTTCTTCATAAAGCACCAAAACAGATAGCCTCAAGACCATATATCAGTTCAGCCTTCTACCTTAGTAGGCCAATAGATTTGGTCTTTGGCTCTACCTATTATCACCCATCCAAACTTTGCAACCTTCTACCTACCAAGCAATACCTGATGTCTCTGAGAATAAAAGTGGAAACCTGATGGAAAACTCACAGATAATGAAACCTAGTTGTGCAGCCAATGAAACCTGATCGATATACCTGCTTTATTCAAGGGACAGTTTTACACAACTGGATGTACCACAAGCCACAATCACAGCATATTAGAACAAAACAGATCACAATAAGATCACAGCAGAACATATTTAATCAGCCACTGACAGCACAGCAGAACAAAATTAATCAGCCCTACTCAGCCCGTGACACCACCACTGCTGCACCCACACAACACAACAGTGCAGAAAAGCTCCAAATCAATGAGAGTAAAAAAAAAAAGGCAGATCACAAAAACACAACAGCTCACAGATCACAAACAGGACTGTTCTCAACTCCCCTACCTAATACAATATTGAACCTGAGGCAAATTGAAAACTACATCATTCACAGAGAACACCACTTCGGCTGGGGTGGATTTAACCCACAAAGCTATTCTTGCTTTGACAGTTTCACATAATGCTTCCAAGTTAGGCTGAGAGCCATTAAAGACACAGTCATTTCTATGTTTCCATGTGGACCAAAAAACAGCCAAAGGCACAACCTTCCACAGCATTTTCTCATTCTTTTGGGTGAATACGTTTTTGGGATAGAAATTATGGTGAATCGGACGATTCATAATCGATTCGCGATTTGATTCACTTTTATGATTCATACAATTCTTAAAACTATTGTGTCTGACAGGTTCTAACCTTTTTTTATAGTGAAAATGACATAATACAACTTTGAAGAGTGTTTAATATGAAAACAAGTAATACTTGTGCATCATTTGTTGTTATTTTGGTAATCAGAGACAATTTAAATAGTATTCAATTAGATCCCGTCAAACCCAACATGATCTTGTACTTTTTTCTCAACTTTTTTCTCCAACAAATGTCATAATACATCTTCTAAAGATGCTTAAGGTTAAAGTAACAAACATACATGAATTATCTATTGCTTAAGTGCTTTGGTTAAAAAATAAACGATTTCATTTAATTCTTTCTTCATACTACACTCTATATAAGGTTTCTAGGTCCATTTTTTGAATGTCAAGAGAGATTATATTATGGTTGGTAAGATTTGGCATACATCTCTTGACATGAAGTTAATGCCCTCCCAATTGGATGGTGTAATTATATCTTTATACAAGAGTTATTTTATAAAATATGTCAAAATCAATTTATTTCATTCTTTTTCATATGTACATTTGTTTAACAATATGTTTTACAGTTTCTATTGAATCTTAACGATTCTCGATTCACAATACGATTCTTGATTTGACAACTATATATATATATGTATATGAAAAAAATGCAATTAAGTTAAAAATGAAGGATATATAGGTATATGTATGACATAGGAGAGAGAACGTGAAATAAGAGAAGGAAAAAGAAGAAGCTAGAGAAATATTAAGATCATTTCACATTTGTCATTAGCGGTGTTAGTATTGCATTTTAGTCCAAAACACATAAAACCTTTTTGGCTATTTATAAATATTAGGGATGAAATGTTCCAGGGTCATGCCACGAGGGTAGAATGAATTTTTCCCTGAATTAAATTACAAGATGCTTAAGGGAATATCCTTAATTTAAATGGCACAATATATTCAAGTTAATTAACTTAATTAATTATTTTAAAATAAAAATTCCATATACTGAAATCTCTGAATGACAATCGGATTAGAACACACATAGATTCAACTAAAACTCCTACTATTGATATCGTGACTAGTTCATTGATTGCCATTCATGTCAATATAAAATATGTTTAATTATAGTCATTTTAGATTTCATAAAGTAACAAATCTGGTGTTTGTGTACGTGAACATGTAGAGCATGCATGCATTCTTACATGTGTGCGTATCAGTCGGGGGTAATGACTTCAACACATTTTGAACCAACACTTCTACAGTGTAATTAGATCAATTGCACCTATTTCCTATGACCACAAGCACATGGTTTTGGCATATACAAGTTTTGTTAGCAATGAAGATTGGACCACAACCAAAAACAATTGAAGAGGAAACTTTATTAATTCTTTTCTATTTCATTCCATTTTCAGTCAATTTCAATCTTACATGATATTGACAACTTGTTACAGAGGAGGAGCCACATCAAACAATATGGGAAATGTGACTTGCCAAAAATTTTGAGAACAAGTACATAAACAAGGGACAAATTTAATGAAAATTATTTTAAGCAAAGAGGAAGGAATCATCAATGAGAAGAAGTAAAATTCTTGAGGAGGATTTCTCGGCCTGTCATGGCTGAAACTGTTCACGTTATGGCAGCAATCCAGAAGCACAGTTGAAGAGAGAACCAAGCTAAAAAAAATATATATATATTCAATCTACAATAGATAGATATAAATAGATAAAAACATATCTAGATGACATATATATATACCACTAACAAGAACTAAAAAACAGAGACAAATCTAAAAGAATGATCATATTGAAGATCTACGTACACATCAAACTTCAACAACAACAAATCACAAACAAATCGTCAAGATAGATAGATCATATTCAACTTTCATTGCAAAAATAGAATCAAAAACCACAATTCATAGCTTTCATACACCAAATCAGATCAGTTTTATTAAAGCTAAACCAATACAAACAACACACAGATTGAAATAAAGAAAAGAGAGATTGAAATTGATCAATCCTTTAGACGAAATCGAACTGCTTGAAGCTCGGTGAGACGGAGTAGAGATCAAGTAGAGAGAGAGAGAGAGAGAGAGAGAGAGAGAGAGAGATAAGAGGCAGGAGAACCGTCGTAGGATTAGGGTTTGATAAGAAGAGAGATCAATCATGGAATAGAATGAGGGTTATGTACTTGAAGGATGAGGTCGTCGTAGATATCGATGATCTTGTTGTAGGATTTGGAAGCCATTGTGTCGCTGTGGATCGCTCACGACGGTCAGATCTCGGCCTAGGACTCAAATCTGATTCAGATCTCGACGATCTTCTCGGTTTCGGCGGAGGCACAGGCAGAGGAGAAGGACGAGGATCATCGACGATGTAGATGTGGCGATCTGTGGCGATCTGTGGCGATGGGGTGAGGTTTGGCGGTGGAGGAGAATTTGAAAAAAATGTTGTGTGTAATTGTAAACAGAGAACAGGGGTGGGCGCGTGATTTCCCTCTAAAAAAATTTCGCCTTTACCGACTAAATTCGTTTTTTGTCGCAAAATCTCAAACATATAACGACAAATTTTTTTAGTCGCCAAATCTCAATCAACGGCGACTAAAATGTTAGTCGCTAAAAGTATTAATTTGGCGACTAATTTTTTTTGGTTGCTGAAAATAAGTTTTTGGTGACCAAATTTTTGGTCGCCAAAAAATATGTGACCTTCCGCGACCAAATTTGTAGTTGGTCGGCAAAAGCATACCATTTTCTGCGACCAACTCATTTTTTGGTCGCCAAAATATAACCTTCTGCGACCAATAATATTTGGTCGCCAAAAATAATGATCATTTGCGACTAATTAATATTTGGTTGCCAAATGTCATTTTTTTGCGACCAAAATTTTTTTGGTTGGCAAAAGTAGTCGGCAATTGTGTAAATTCTTGTAGTGTCTTTTGCTTCAACTGCCTGGTGGAGTCCATCACTCCAACGTCTCCCCTAACACCAAGTAACCAACTATAAACATTAATAAGTTCTTAAAAAATCTACTCCCCTTTCACCTATTTGTCACCAGAAGGTGGTGCATGTTCTACGTGCGTGATCATATCATGCATGGAGAAAGATGTGGGAGAGAGGCAGGGATATGGACCGGGGGGGGGGGAAGGAGAAAAGTACTGCCCTTTTCCATCATTTTTTACACAAAATTACACTACCACTGATTAATTGTATTTTCTCATAATAAATGCCCTGTTAAATTTCATAGAGTTGGGAGAGTTTAGACAATAGCTGAAGTAGAGACCAAACCAGGATGCAACTTAAAGTAATGGTATAAATATTCTGGGACTGTAACATAATCTAATAAATAAATCTGAATAAGTTCATTTTATAATAGGAAGAGAAATGCTGAATAGTTCCTGACCTATTTCATATGTAAATGAGCCCTCAAAACGTTCAATTTTTTTTTTTTTTTGGTGGAATCAGCCTCAAAATGTTCATGTGTTTATGATAAGAAGACAAATACTTGCCAAATTGTCCTCATAAGGATGGTTTATAATCATGTATTCTCAACATATTACATCACAACTCTTGCCACAAGCATGTATGAATTGCGACACTGCCAATACAATGAGATTGCTGAAAGTTACAATTGTGCCTACAAACAAGCCCATTTAACTTTATGCAGCGAAACTAGCATCTTTTTTTTGGAAGTTCATTGGCAATGTTTGTAATTTGTGACTCCTTCCCCTTTTGTACCAGGGCAAACGAGGTCAACTCGTGTACGAGGACTAACATTAGGCAAAGGAGTGCAGAAAAAAATTACTAGGAGAAAGGGAGAGAAATTACATGTCTATGTGAATCGGGTGTTGAACGCAATCACAGGAGGGAATGCCACCCCAGCGACGAATGAGTTGGGCCTTCAAATCAGACGGTTGTGCCCTCTTCAAAGCGTGAAGTCATGGAGAAAAATTGATCAACCTACCAAAGATGCGGTCATCCAAGCGGTGCTAGTATGAGAATCATCTTGCCATAATGTCTTTATTGCCCTATTTATAATTACATAAATTAATTGTTGTACTAATTCTCTTATTATGTTTGTAGGACAAGTTTGTTATCGGCGATGATTTTGATAATGATGAACAAGCGCAACAGATCCTCGATAGAAAGGCATATTTGCTATACAAGGATTGGAGGTACAATCTAAAGCAAGAGTTCCTCGAACTTGAGGAAAAGGGTGTTGATGACCCCTATAGTCATCCGCCTAGTGGAGTGAGCTTGGAGGACTGGAAATATATGATTGATGTTGCTTGGAAAGATGAATCTCACTTGGTAACAAATTAATTAGAAACTCCATTATTGAAATTAATTTATGTTTTAATATGTAAAAATTGTTCACTAATCTGTTATTTATTTATTTATTTTTTTTGTTCCTATTTTTTTAGAAACGCTCCAGAGCTGGTAAAGCAAATAGGGGTATGCTCCCCTATAATCATACCAGTGGATCGCGGTCATTTCCTATAGCAATGTCGCTTATGGTGAGAAGTTAATTTAGTAATGTAATGGATGATTGATTCTTCTTGATTCTGAATATTACCATGTACTAATTCGTCAATGGAAATTTTCCAAACGTAACAGGCAAATGAGGATGGAGATATAGATTTTCCTGAATTTTATAAGAAAGCACACAAGTCCAAGAAGACGGGAGATTGGATTGACCCCAAATGTGGTGAGCTACATGTGAGTATTGAATGTTGAAACGAAGTGTGATGCATATCAATTAATAAAGTTGTTTCAAATTCCTTCTCCCATCTTGACTTTATTGTTTTCTTGCCATTACAGGATGATATGGTGAATCTACAAGTAACAGCCACCGATGCGGGGTTGCCATTGACCTACGAAGAAATATCAAGGCAAGTGCTTGGGGAAAAAAGAAATTACTTGCGTGGATGTGGGATAGGCCCACAACCCTCTTCCATAGCTTCTAGTGCGGCACAAGCACGTGATAAACATATGGAGTCAATGAGAGCGGAACTGGAGGTTCTTCGTGAGCAGCGTCAAAGTGATCACGAGGAGTTGTTGAAGGAGAAAGAGGAGCGTCAAAGAGATCGGGAGGAGCTATTGAAGGAGAAAGAGGAGCGGCAAAGAGATCGGAAGGAGCTATTGAAGGAGAAAGAGGAGCGGCAAAGAGATCGGGAGGAAATTACGAGGGAAAGAGAGCAGCTGATCAAACAAGTCGATGAAGAAAAAAAAGCACGGGAGGCACAACAAGTACAACTCAATGATTTGAACGACGTGGTGTCCCGGCTCACAACACTCTTGGAGGGTTCAGATGGTCATCCTACTATTCGGTAAACAAAATTTTGTTTGACAAGCTAGTTCAACTTCTACAAAAAAATATGGATCATATTCACATAGAATACTTTTCTAAAGTTGCTATGCAAATTTTGTTTTTGTTATGTGCTTCGAATAGGTTTTGAGGCATAAAGTGAGTAGATTATGCAGCAGCCAACGTGGTGTTTTGCTACATTACACAAAGGACCGTAACCTGATTTCTATAAGGTAACCACATGATTTCAATGAAATATGAAGTTCTGTAAAAGCAAATACGATGAGCCTATGAATATGAGGCCAGTTACTATATTAGCAGTGATATCCAATTGAATGTCATTTCAAATTTAAGACTAATTGCAGCAGTCAATTAAATTGGAAAGAATTTTGATTTAGTACAATATAAGTAGTACAACTTGACTGGTCTAAAGTGCATGAAAGCCATGATTGGTTCATAGTGATGAGTTTGAGAGAGAAGAGCTTTGGGGTCTGTTAGTCGACAACAATTTTGGGTTGGGAGTTGTTGTGGAAAAGGCCATAAACTTAGCCGAAAAAGGCCTTGGACGGCTGAAAAATGAAAGCAGCCTCCAAACCAGTGTAGGGATGGCACGGGTAGCTTCCTCGTGTCAAATAGGACCTGTGGGGACAGACGGGACGTAATTAGCACGTGTACGTTGGGAGTTGTCGTGGAAAATGCCATAAACTTAGCCGAAAAAAGGCCTTCAAGGGCCGAAAAATGAAAGCAGCCCCCGAACCAGTGTAGGGATGGCACGGGTAGCTTCCTCGTGTCAAATAGGATCTGTGGGGACAGACATGACGTAATTAGCACGTGTACATTGGGAGTTGTCGTGGAAAATGCCATAAACTTAGCCGGAAAAAGGCCTTCGAGGGTCGAAAAATGAAAGTAGCCCCCGAACTAGTGTAGGGATGGCACGGGTAGCTTCCTCGTGTCAAATAGGACCTGTGGGGATAGACGGGACGTAATTACCATGTGTACGTTGGGAGTTGTCATGGAAAATGCCTATAACTTAGCCGAAAAAAGGCCTTGGAGGGCCGAAAAAGATTTGCAGCCCCCGAACCAGTGTAGGGATGGCACGAGTAGCTTCGTTGTGTCAAATAGGAGCTATGGGGACAGATGGGACGTAATTACCACGTGTACGTTGGGAGTTGTCGTGGAAAATGCCATAAACTTAGCCGAAAAAAGGCCTTCGAGGGCCGAAAAATGAAAGCATCCCCCAAACCAGTGTAGGGATGGCACGAGTAGCTTCGTTGTGTCAAATAGGACCTATGGGGACAGACATGATGTAATTAGCACAGGTACGTTGGGATTTGTCGTGGAAAAGGCCATAAACTTAGCCGAAAAAGGCCTTGGAGGGTCGAAAAATGAAAGTAGCCCCCGAACCACTGTAGGGATGGCACGGGTAGCTTCCTTGTGTCAAATAGGACCTGTGGGGAAAGACGGGACGTAATTAGCACGTGTACATTGGAAGTTGTCGTGGAAAATGCCATAAACTTAGCCGAAAAAGGGCCTTCGAGGGCCGAAAAATGAAAGCAACCCCCGAAATGCTATAAAGCTACACAAAAAATATATTAAAGCTTATATTGACTTCCAAAGTTGAAAGATAAGAAACTTGACATTTACCACAAGTGTTGACTAGTTTCTATTGCAATATTTAAATTGTTTCTATTGTTAGCATTTGCTTTGAACCTCTCTTTTCTACCACTTTTTGATGAAGTTGTGATGGTATATATTAAAGCTTACAAAAATATATGTTGTATAAGCATCTCTATATATGTACATTTATGAATAAAATACATACATATTCACACATTAGACTAAACTTGACTCCGGGCTCATGCTTGACTTGGAAAGTTTCTTTGCACTTTAAATGTACACTTCGAATACAATTTAAAGTGTAAAGAAAGTATATTGAAATTCCTAAATTCAAACTATAGTTAAATACAATTTCAATTACAATTCACATCATTGCAATTTGTGTTTTGTAGATGGCTATAACTTTTTGTTTACAATGGAACTAATGGGTGTAATTTTTGTTGTGTAGATGGCTTTTAGCATTGACATGTGGATCTTCTATTTTTTTGTTCGGAAGATCATGCACAGTTTTGCAAATTTCGGAAACTTTTTGTCGTCCTATACTTTTTGTGTGGACTGTGGACCAATTGTACATATAATTTTTGACGGGGTACATAGTATTTTTGGAGCTTCTACTAATTGCTCTATTCGTATAGAATCAATGATAGGGTACATAGATCATTCACATTTGCTGTTGCTCCACATGTATTAATTGCTCAGGTGATATATACGTACATTACCTTTTGTCATGGTACATATTACCTTGGTAATTTGTACCTTGGCAAATGGTCATTACAATGCGTAGTACAGTAAAAATGTTGTGTAAGGACATTGTTTTGGTAACGTATTTGGAATGTATGATGTTATTATTTGTAATTGAAATATATATAGTTGGTTTCTATATAAGTTTACATTAGCAGGTGTTCTTTTTTATTTGATGGTTGTAAGTGAAACATGCAATACGGAATAGGTGATAATATATGTAGGTTGTATACCTATTACAAGTTGCGGTGGATACAGGTTCTAACAAAATTTATTCAAATGAAAAAAAATAAAATAAAAATATAAAATGACGTTTTTGGTGACAAAACAATTAGTAGCTAAAAAAGAAATAAATCTTATGGTGACTAAATATTTAGTAGTTAAAACAAATTGAAACACTTTTGGCGACTAAATATTTGGTAGCTAAAACAACTCGAAACACTTTTGGCGACTAAATATTTGGTAGCTAAAAATCAATTCATTTTTGGCGACAACAATTTTAGTCGCCAAAACAAATAAAAACACTTTTGGCGATAACATTTTCAATCGCCAAAACATAATAAAAAGGCATACCCGACTAAAAAGTTTAGTAGCCGAACAACAGTGACACTTTCAGTGACTACATATTTAGTAACTGAAATAATAGTATTGGCGACAAAAGATTTCGTCGCCGTAAAGATTTCCAGTTTTTGCCACAAAATATTTAGTAGCTAAAGAAGTGAGTTAAACAAATTAACAGACCCTTTGGGCGACTAATCTGTTGGTTGCTAATGTGAGTCATTGGCGACTAATACTAGTTTCGTTGCTAATAGCTGTTAGTTTTGGCTACTAAGGTGTTAGTCGGTAATTTTGTAGTACTTTTGGCGACTAAATGTTCTTCAGTCGCGAATACCTTCGGCGACGATATATCCCCGACAAAACTAGCGACCAAAGTATTTGGTCGGCAAATCCTTTTGGCGACTAAAATCAGTACTTTTGGCGACTAATATTTTAGTCGCCAAAAGTGTGTTTTCTTGTATATATATAACTATTAGGATTTATTGATAACTTACCATTTTTCTATTGAGATTAAGATCACAAGTTTAAAATAATGATGTCAATAAATTTTTATTTTAAAGGGTAAAATATAATGGAAAAGGTTATTTTATTATAATTTTTCTATAATGATCTTGTTTTGTTTTTATTATAACAAGACATGTGAACATAACAGTTTGAGCTAAAATATAAAATGGCATTAAAATCACGCATCCTAATACGTAATTCAACTTTAAACATATATTGTTGGATACTATTGGAGAAAGATCCATTACAAAAAATCGTAATACTAAATTCGATTTTTGTCATCAAAGTGTGCACTTTGATTTATTTTAGTCCTTATTATTTCAATCATATCAATTTGATCTCCAATAATTCCTATTTAAATTGAAAACAACAATAAAGACTATTTAAAAAAATAGATAAACAAACATGATTTATATATTTAGAATTAAAATGACACAATGTGCATGCTTTAGGGACAAACAATGTATTTAATCTTATTTTAAATTTAGAAAAAGTTTTAAAACTTAGGTAATTAATAAACTGGCCTCTCTTTGAATTAAAAAACTAATAAAGTATGTTTAATACTCATATATTTTCTGATCTTGACATAATCAAGAATGTGTAACAATATAAAATGAGTACATTGAAAAAGTATGGGTGTCGTAATCTCAAGAACTAAAAGACTGAGTTGTTAAAATAAGTATATTGAAAAAGTATGAGTATCATAATCTCAAGGACTAAAAGACTGAGTTTTTTAAATTTTAAAAATTATGAAGTTCTAAATTATAACTAAAAGTAATTATGAAGATTTGATTAGCACTAATCAAATGGTGGGGGATGTTGGTGGTTTCTTCAAGTTCTATGAACTTGTGAGATCTAGAAAATCCTCTCACATGGATTGTAGAAATCCAACGAAGAGATGAGTTTTGCTCCATAAATCTGTAAAGATAAGCATGGTCGGCGCCACCAACCAGGGTTGCCAGCTAGAGACACTCCGATGATAAAGTTAGTAACTTGAATTAAAGAGAGATGTTGAAGAACTGATGCTAAGAAATGAAGCATACTTTACTCCTTGGAATGCTAAGAAATTAAAGAGAGATGCTAAGAAATGAAGCATACTTTACTCCTTGGAATGCCCACCTTTTATATAGATGTGGGGTGTGATATTTGTTTGGTAGATATTTGTTTGGTGGACTTGCTTGTTTGGGCGAGGCCCATTGTCAGGCCTTGTTTGGGTTAGCGCCAATAGGCTGATACATTATTTTTTGGCTCCTATAATTGCCCCCAAAACTTTCATTGCCTACGGTAGAAAGAATGAGAGTTTTTATTGCCAAGTTACATTGTTCAGATAGATGTTAGGTTTCTTGATAAAGAACACTTTGGATAAATGAATAAAAACGAATGAATGAATGATTGTATGTATGAATGCATGCATGCTTGAATGTATGTGCAAATATATGTATAACTATATGTATATAAGGTAGAGGGGTAAGCTAAAGCCCAGTAAGTACGAAATTAATGAATGATGTCTATCATAGTACGAAATTATATCACATAAGTTCGAAACAAGTCGTATCATAAACGATTACTTGTCATATCAAAGTTCACAAAGTATATATATATATATGTGATACATCTAATAGTGTACGATGGGACCATATAAGTCTAACATAGGGACCCCTTGGGTCTACATCAAAGATCTCTGTAACGATTGACCACGGCATCGTTACCCCTGGGCGAGGGCCGTAGGCTGTGGTATTATAACCCCTAGGTGAGGGCTACACTAAGGATGTCACAATTACTATATGTATGTTTTTCTCTAAATTCGGAGACCTTTGCTGATGGCACTCCGTGCCGAGGTGTGAAGATTGCGCCATATTGGGAGACTTTTGTTGATTTTAAGTGGCGATCAGTTGCCAATATTGCAAGGATTTTGAATAGTGCACCCCGTGTCATTGATTGCCTAGCATTGCTCTGTTGTCTAATGTATACTTACCCATTGCTTTCGAATGACAGGTGTTAATCGGAAGGAATGCATATTGGACATTGACCAAAAGTGCCGAGGAGTAAGCCGAGAACAAATTGTTGTGAAGCGGATTCCTTGCCCCGGTGCTTTCGAATGACAGGTGTTTTTTTGGATGGAATTCATAATGGATGCGTGTCGAAATTGCCGAGGATCGGTTTGCCATGTTTCGGGACAGGTTCGGCTTTGGTGACAAATGATTCGAGTTGTGATATAGGCAGGACGTCTCCAAATATGGTGCCGTTGTTGAAGTCGGCATTGATCAAACTCCAAGCATGGTGATAAAAATGTTGTTTGAGCTGCGATATGTGGCACTACATATAAAAGCAACAAAGTGGTGGTATGGAATTTGAAAAATCAAACCATACGAAGGTGTTCAGAAGGCACCAAATAGTTGGAAACAACTATTAGATCGTTGGAATCGAACTCTTGATGGCGTAGTTGTAGCCAAAATGGATCTAACAGTGCAAATTGGTGGAGAATTGGGCTCCATGAAGCATTGGATAATTCCGCTTATATTGTTGAGTTAGACGGCTCGGCTCGACTCGACTAGCTGTCTTTGGCAAAAATAAAAGTAAAGTTGTTGTCAGCAAGACTTGAACCCTTACCCTTGAGAATAAGGAATAAGACTAAACCACTTCGCCACAACAGATCCTTGTGTTCATATTTTGCAAGTTATGTACATGAACGTGACTGTTATTCAGCGAAGATAGGATGGAACTTAGCCATAACGTACTGAATAATTGTTTTATGTTGTCCAACGCAAGTCGGCTTCTCCCAGCAACATAGTGGAATTTCTTGGCAAACGTTGGCTGGCTTGTGTCGGCATGAATGTTTTGGTATATTTAGATCTTGATATTGACACCTCCAAAATCTTGGACCAATTTGAAGTCGAGATGCTAGTTCTATGCCGAGACGACTTTGCGGTTGTAGCCAACACGATTAAAGATATATACGTGCACCATTTAAGTGAGGATGATTATTGCTGATGAGCGTGGTGATGGAGTTGTGGTGCCATGCGTCCCCAAAACAGTCGAGTGGCTGTGTGAATTTCAACAAGTTAGTAGCCGAATGACTGATGCGTGTCTGAGTAATGTTGATGCAATGCTAATTAAACCATAAGATTGTTACAGAAGATATAGATGAATTAATAATTGTAAACGCACTTGAGCAATATATATATATAAATATATTTTGTTGGTGTTTAAGAAGATGACAAATGGTGCGAAGCCGAATGTAAACGAAATTCAAGTTGTGGCTCCTACCACCTCCTGCCCCAGGTGGCAATAGATGGCCAAGAGATGAATAAATGATCTGTGAAGATGGATGATTGTGGCCTAGTGCTCTAGGAGCCTGCTGTCAAAATTGCATGTTGATCAGACACGATTTGACTGTTGATCTATCATTTAACATTCCCGATTTGCCAGTTTATTGATCCTAATTTGAGTCTCGGAATTTGAAAAATTGGACTCCGAAAATGGATTCTACACGGAGAAAACCTTTAGGGTAGTCATGCCCCGATTAACCCAAACGCCCTAAGATGCAATGGAGCACCTTGTGCCGAGAAGAGCACGATAAATCCTAATGTCATCTTCTCCATGCAGCAGGTCGTGAAATCCAAAATTTTTAAGTCCAAACTCCTGACTTTGAGCCCTTGTATATCCCTTGTTTTATGGGTCATTGTAACAGTGTGGGTTTTGAGTATTTTGGCCATCTCACATGTATTCTTTATTTTATTTATAGTGGAAACTCTCTCTTACATGGATGTAGGCAGTTTGAGCCGAACTACATAAGAAGATTGGTTATCAGAAAAGGATCTGAAGAGATGAGGTAGAGAAGGTTGAGGTTTTGATCCTAATCCCCAGACTATTATGTTATAGCCTCTCTAACCCTTCACTTTTTTACTAGATAAAGTCCCAACCTAACCTTAGTTAAGCTGCTGGCAAAAGAATGAATATTGAGGGTTGTGGCAAAGGCTCTAAAAATGCAGAGGGGAGTGATTTTTGTGTTTTTGAACATTTTATTGTTTTTAATTAAATAAATAAATAAATAGAAAAACCCACAAAAATCTGAAGTTGAACTAACGTCTATTACATTGGGAGCAATTCCAAGAACAAGCAGTCAAAAAGTGTGGATTATGAATTTAGGTATGGATTTGTCAAGGGAAATGAAAAAGTGAATGAAACGCAGTTATATTTCATAATTTCAAGGGGTTGGTTGGCCTAGTGGGTGCAATTTGGGACCTAAGGATGTACTCTCTTCAGATTTCAGGTTCAACTCTCACTAGGTGCTTTCAACTCTTTGGGGCTACGCTCACGGGCACTGTCTGAGATTTGTCCAATTCATGTGGAGAGGGAGTTTTACGTGAATTCCGAGATTAATTGAGCTGTGCGCAAATTGATCCAAACATTCGGTCATAAAAAATGTAGTTGTATTTTATTTATATTTCACTCATATTTTTTCTTTCTCTTTCAAAATCTATCTTCCAAACACTACATTATTGACCAATAACAAAAAAACTTTTGACTAATTCACATTCAACACAAACTTAAGAACATTAAATGTAAATTATAAAGGAATGCTAATATGGTTTAAAAGCGTGAGCAATGTAGTGCCCATCTATTTTTCTTATATTATTCTATTATTTTGGTTTAGTTGTTAATATTAGATATAATATGAGTGATAAGGCTCATTCCGTCAATATTTTATTGACAAATAAAATAATAGACATAACATGACACAAAAAAATATGCTAAGCATGCAAAAATGTTATATATTTTTTTATTACACAAACTTTTATGCAGTATATAAAATTTATTTAAACTCCATCATATGCGCCTTAAAAAATATATTAACAAAATTCAATCATTTATTGGTTAAGACTTTAATAAATAGCTTCTTGGATGCATCACTTACCTCGCCTTTTTCTTGGGTAAGCAATCACTTACCTAGTCTGTTGTATATAATTGCATGCTTCAATCAAAGTCATGATTAGATGCATAAAGTAGACGTAATAGAACATGAATAATGTTTGAGGGCCACAAAATGTGTGGCTCAAATGGCTCGAAACTGCCAAAACGACGTCGTTTTGCGTCATTTTGGCAGCAAAACGACGTCGTTTTGACAGTTTCGAGCCATTCGAGCCACAGATTTTTGGGCTTCCTACCAGTGCTGATAGAACATACACAAACAACAAGATCTTCATCCTTTTGACATTTTTAAAATAGTTAATTCCTCTCATACCCAAGTTAATTGTTTTCTATCAAGACAACAAAAAACTGTAACTGTATGGGTTCGGTCGAATGATAAAGATTTTTTTTTTTTTTTTGAATAAGTAGACTAATAAAGATTTAAGATTAAAATTCAAGTTCTATAGTTTGAGTCTTTTCGATGAATATTTAAAAATTTGTTCGATCGTTAATTTTAAAGACTCAAAATTAGTCGAGACATCTAGTTATTAAAAAAAAAAATAACACACAAACACACACAACGACATCTATTAAATCTTTTTGTCATTGCATCGACACTTCACTTCAGGCCATATATATTTATGAAAATAAGGTGACAACAATTATTGTATCAACTTCATTAAATCCGTTAATACCTGCCACCATTTATGAACTAGGATAACACCTTTTTAATCATTTATTTATTTTTGTTGATCACACACAACACATCAAGATCTGACAACCATGGTGAATCATCTGCGCAATGAAAGCTGGCCAACTTATCAATTCACAAAATAAACTCGCAAACACAAAATCAATCACATGACACTATACACTTGCATGTGGGATAGTGATCACATGCTTTGAGGCATAATTATTGTGATCTTAAGTTTTTATTCTTTTCGAGATTAGTTATTTGGACCACAACACATAAAATTGGTAGGACAAAATTTTCAAGTCTAGACAAATCGTATCTAGTGTTAGGACTATGGGTTCAAATCTCCGCCTATGTGTGAGTTCGTCACTAACCGCTATATGATTGAGTGACCCTACTATATAGCACTACTTAAAAATAACCTTTGAAATTTTGACTCTTTAGAATTTAGTCTCAGAAATCACCTCACTGTGAGTAGATTTTTTTTTTCCACATGCACGTGGACCCACAACCACGTGCAAAAAAATTCATAATTTTTTCTGTGTCTTAGGTCTCGTTTGGCATGTTATAGTTTCAGCTTAAAAGATAAAAAGTTACTAAAAAAATCAAAAAGCCTATAACCTATATCAAAAAGTCAAAATTTCTCTTTTCTCTCTACTTTTTGAACATCTTTTCGTAAAGAACCAAAAAGTCATGCCAAGCATACTAATTTTTTTAGCTCATATTTTAACTAAAAAGTCAAAAAAATACTAAAATAACATGTTCCTAAATGAGGCCTTAGTAAAATTGTGAACTCGACATGTCAATTATGAGAAGTTGTTCTTGCCTTGTGTCACAGACTGGGTGCTTGTCATCCTCCGGAGAAGCCAGCTCCACGAGTGGCACTGCGTACCCCCTTGCATTATGCCCAAGGACCAACCCAGGAGATGCGATAGGGATCTACCTTGCCTACCTTGCCACTCGTAAACTAATGCGCTTGTAAGGTGCTTGGTGTAGAACTCGCATGTCACGACCCAAACCCGCCCCTAAGGGTTTAGCATCGTAACCGGCCAATAATCCGTGATTACCAAAGGCCTGCTTAACAGTAATGACAATAATACAGTATAAAGGGGGCTGGTGGAAGCTAATCAATAATAAGATAATGTCCAATAAGCTGTGAGGACCTGAATGGAAATAAACTTTCATGTACATAGCCATATTCATAACCACTTATACCAAAAATACATATGCAAGACAATATGCAAGTTAGGGACATAATCCCATCATCAAAAATTGTATAAACAAAAGTCTGAAACATTCTTTACATTAGCAAAGACAAAAAGGTGAATTTGAATCACCCAAAAAGCCTTAACCCGTGCAAGTTCGGAATCTCATTATAAGGCACAACGGCTGGCTTGACAAAAAGTGAGTTCAGGTTGTCACCTCTAGCTTTGATCCGGTGCCTGGCCACCTACATATATACAATAAACTGTGAGCTAAAACCTAGTGAATAACGAATGTGTAAAGGGGTTAAGAACGATTGTCATTTCAGTAATTAAAACAGTCAATTGCATCTGTAGATCAGTTATTCAGTCAATGTCTCATATTTCATGTCATATCATTCATTTAGAAATCATAGCAGTCATACGTGGTACATCCAATAGCAGAACAATACAGTAGGTCTTAATAGACCAAACAGCTAGTTGATGGCCATCAATACAGTAACAGTAGTTCCAAGGATAGGAACTGACAGAGATCTCTGTAACAGTAACAGTAACAATAACAGGAACAGTAACAGCAACAGCAACAGTCAGTCGCTATGGATGCCACGAGTACAGTTCATAAAATAGGACAATCATTCATTCAGTAAACAATATCATTTCAGAAATTAGTACAGTTAATTATTCAGAAAATAATTATAATTTAACATAGCTTTACAACATTGTTACTCACAGATAACAGGGCTGCAAATAGACTATTCAACTTCCTTGAGGCGCGTAACTTACACAGTTACAGAACGAACATATATTAAATTACACACCCGGAATTGGTAACTTAGTCCTTTCTACTTGTTTTGGTGTGGTTCTACTTCATTATCCTCATTATGATGTCTTAATCATGGCCTAGGAATGCCTAGGATGGAAAGAAGATGCAAAAATGTACTTGAAAATGTTTTTCAAAACTTGCTGAAAACAGGGGTCTCGCTCAAGCGTAGCTTTCTTCCCTTGAGCGGACATACCAAATGTGAGTGGTCGCTTGAGCGCACACTCCTTCACTCGAGCAGTCTGCAAAATGTGAAAAAGTTCTGGTTGTGTGCAATTTCCGCTCGACGGTTGCTCGACGCTCACTCGAGCATGAGGCACAAGTCCTCACTCGAGTGCAACTCTCGTCGCTCGAGCGTGCTGTAAAACACGCACTTCTGAGAGAATGCAATTTACGCTTAAGCCAACCTTTTGTCGCTCGAGTGGAAGTGTGAAAATGCAAGCGGTCGCTCGAGCGTGGAATCCTTCGCTCAAGCATAGAGGCAAAATTCTGGGTTTTCCAGATTTACCTCCACATTGCAAACCTTGAATTCAACACTTCAAAACTCATCCTTTTGGGCCAAAATTCTAGAAAACACTTAGAAACTCACAAAACATCATGATTTAAAGATCATTTCATGAAATCAAAGCCCAAAAGCATGCCAATTGTACACAAATTCAACTTAAACTTTATGAATGTTTCAAGAATATAACATGCATGAATTCTCTTGAACTCCACCACTTCAAAACATGATCAAACCTGGCAAATTGATAGAAAACATGATGAATTCCTACAATTAAGCTCAATCTATGACATGCATGAGAGAATTCTTAGCAAACATGCTCCAAATGTAATGAAATGAACATACATGAATGGATTAATCTTCCTTCATACTTCTTAAGCTTAATTCATACATCTCAAAGCTCAATTCACTTGAATTCATAGATGAATTAACTCAATTTCAAGACTAGAGACTTGACTTCTTACCTTAGGTGTTCAATTGGGTCCTAGATGCCAAATTCTTGAGCTAGATGATCAATCTCCAAGGTTCCTTCTTCTATTCTGGCAATTCCTTTCAATTGAGTTCAATTCTCATGCCTAAGACTAAATCTCCCTATTGTCTCCCTTTCTCACTTTTTTGAGCATCAAAGAGTAGGAAATGAGAGCGTAGAGCCAAGTAAAGGAGTCAAAGTAGCCTTATGTAGGATTAATTAGAGTGACTTAATTAAATTGACTTATGTTAATCACATTGGCACTAATTATTCTAATTTATTCGTTCCGAATTGAATTTTAATCAAACCTACCATAAAATTCTATAAATCCTAGTTAACATATAAATCAAGTCAATTTCTGAATCGGATGCCAATAAGGCCTTCAATTCACAAATCGAAACTAAAACATGAACAGATCTTTCTACATTAAACAGATAAAAAAAATACATTTAAAGCAACACACTAATGTAATTAATTTAGGATTTCATCTTAATCATTTACTTAGCATGTTCAATCATGAATTAGCATTAATCATGGGTCAGGGTTGTCACATGCTTGTCTCCATGCTTGTCTGTTCCCCTACCCATGGGAACCTGCCTCATACGAACGCCACCCTTGGTGCGAACTCCACAATGAAGGTGTTTGGTGTAAGTCCCACGTACCGTCCCCATCACAGTGCCTCTAAGCTGGCTCTAATACCACTGTCACGACCTTGGTTTTTCCAAGCTAACCGTGTGGCGTTAGATGTTTGTAGCACGCCTTGCTCGCACCTAAGTAAGCCTTCTTGAAGAGGGCTAGGAGAAGATTGCACATACAAGAGAAAGCTTAGAGAAAGTTAGAGAGAGAGCTCTGGGAGAATGCTTGCTTGTATTACTTTGAAATACTTTGGATTGCTTTCGGTGGTTTTGGCAAATGAGGCCATTCCCTTTTTACAAGCTACAAGGAATACTCTAGAACTACAATGATGGAGAGTGTTCTAGACACTTCCTCCAACTCTATCTTATAGACTATTCTAGAATCATTCTAGAATGTACATATCTAGAAGGATCTATAAATATCTACAACTATGCACAAGTCTCTGCAAAACTCTAGGGAGTTCTAGAAGCTTCCAGCATTCTCTACAATCTCCCAGTGCTTTCTAGTGCGGGACAACATCCAAATTTGTCAGTCTGTGACACTTGGCTCTGGACTCAATAAGCATTTCAGTGTCAAGTAACATCCTTGATAGCATCATCAGAGAGAAACCTCTCAACCCATGCCACCAGATGTTGCGTTATGGTTTCATACATGAGAATTATGACTAAAAATAAAAAATAATCTTTGAATCATAATTAAATAATATTATCACTAACAATTTAATAGATCATAATTAAAGATATAAAAATTAGGGTAAATTACAAATAAATCACTTAAGATTCGATTAAAATACAAATCGTCCCTTGTGATTCTGAAAATTACATTCCACTCCAGAGGTTTCTAATTTCATAACAAATCGCCCTTTTTATTAATAAATCATTAAGTCAATTAACAGTTTTTAATGATGTTAGAAATATGTTTCAATTAATAATTTAGGTAATTTTATTATTGTATAAGAGAACAATTATAAATTCCATTTTTTTTAGTTAATTCTGTTAAATAAAAAATTCTAACAAGGGGGTATTTGTGATTTTAAAAACCACAGGGAGCAATCTGTACTTTAAACAAATCTTAAGGGTGTAATTATAATTTATCCAAATTATAACTAAATGTGCATATAATACACACATTTCAAAGGGTCAAAAAAGGTGTGTTCCAAAAAAATTTCTATTTAAATAACAGACAAATATAATTATTCTATCCAACACGGTCACGTGTCCCTGACTTTTCAATTTTTTATTTTTTTAATGTATTAACTTATGGTTGAAAATTTAGAATTTTGAGGGGCCATTAAAGACCTAACTCTCCTACCATGTTAAGATATTCAATTCAAAATCATTTGACAATGAGTAGAGAGACTCTTACATTATATTAACTAAGTTTAGGTGGCTTAGACTGGCGATATGAGATTATATTCAACAATCTTACCGTTTTGATCATGAAAAAAAGTTGAAATTGTAAAGTGCTTTCTCTATTTTAATTTTTCGACTCCACCACTAATTCCACCATTATTAATTAGAAAAGAGCATCATTAAAAATTAAAAATTATACGAATTCAATAAATTACATTGAATACTTAGGCATTTTTGAGGGGTTGTGATAGTTAAACCCATATTTAGACAATGAACTACAATAAAAATTGGGGTAAAAAAACTCAATCAGAGTCACCGACTAAATTAGAGGAGCCTTGACCAACATCACAATTTTACAAGACAATTTATTTGTATTACCCATAAATAAGAGTGCTTGCAAATCGAGTTGGGTCGAATGACCTTCCATTCACCATCCATCTGAACTTAGATAAATTGAGAAAAATCAATCCTCATTTGTTTCGCTCAGAATATCGAAACAACTTATTTTGTGAAAGATCGATTTAGACCATTCAATTTTGACAGATTGAATGGATACATACTCAGCTTTACTCATAAACATCTAAGGTGTGGTGGCCAGCAAGCATCACAATCTTGCCAAAAAATCATACCAAAAAATCCATGGAAGTTTTAATATGACATGAATGAAAAATTTTATTTAGCAAATTCCATAGCAATGAACTGTAACTTTGACATGCTAACCTTCCAATACTCAGAAAACTTCATATACACTATAGGAAATCGGGAATTTAGCGACGTTTAATTAACGGCGTTTTTTGACCGTCACTTTTTCTGATAATTAACGACGTTTTGTAAATGTCGCCTTTTGTTAATTAAAACGGCCCCATTTTTGAATAGAGGTCGTTTGAAAACGCCTTCAAATCCTTATTTCCAAACCCTCTCCCTGTCTCTTTTCAAACCCCTCTTTCCAAACCCTATACAAAGTCGATCTATTCTCACTTCTCCAAGGTGACTCTCTCTCTCCCTCCCTCACTCTCTCTCTCTCTCTCTCTCTCTCTCTCTCAACCCTCTCTAAACCCTAATGTCAGTCTCAGAGGATCGAATCAATACGAAGTTCTCTCTCTTGATTCCTCTTCAGCATGGTGATTCCTCTTAATGATTCATCCTAGAGCGATTGCGATTTTGATTTTGAAGTTCTCTTTCTCTCTCAATTGTGAGTACCACTTTCTACAATCTTAGAAAAATTGATTGAATCCTTCAAAACCTTCTTCAGCTTGGTGATTCCAGTTGTGGTGTTCGTCTTTGTGGATTTGGAACTCTTCGTCTTCTTCGATCAGTGAGATCAGATGTTAGTTGAGCTCAAATTTTAGGAACATTTGAATCTTGTTTCTTTCTTAGTTGTTTCTTCTGTGCTCTGTTTGTGAATCTCTCTTTGCTCATCTTCTTCCCATTGGTTTGTGAAGATTTAGTGGGTATATAATTAATGTTTCTTCTGTGCTCTATTTGTGAAT
This sequence comes from Camellia granthamiana, assembly GCA_036172215.1. NCBI lineage: Eukaryota > Viridiplantae > Streptophyta > Magnoliopsida > Ericales > Theaceae > Camellia > Camellia granthamiana. The sequence goes on from JAXFYN010000214.1 coordinate 152,469, forward strand.
AGCTGTTTGTTATTTTGCTTAAATTGTGTGGATTTCGTACCGAAGTGTTGTTTCGTGGATGCGATGACAGACTAGTTAGAATTGTAGTGATATTCATTAATAATGAAACTTGTAAATCTAAATATAGTTTTTTACTCATTGAAATTGGTTTAAGTTTCTTCATGATAGATTTAGGATTTTTTAAGGTAACATAAATGGAAATGGAGTGAAATTACATGTACTTAATCATTTTTTAGGAGTGCCTAAAAAATATTGAATATGTTAAAATACCATAATCTGAAGAAAAATATTTTCAAATATGAAATTTAAAAAAAAAAAAAAAAAAAAAAAAGGAACAGAAGAGCCCATGTTATATTGAGCTGCTTCCAAGTGGCGAGAATGAGAGAAATTAATGACCTACTTTGCTTTTAGTCTCATTCTTCTTCTGCTGGTTAGTTCTTAGTCAAGAGAAAAAAATAATAATAATGAAGATAGTATATATAGTCCAGCTGGCCAAGGAATAATAAGGGTTACCAATCTACTGGTTACCAAATGCCAAATAACTTAATTTCATTTGGGTTCTCGCCTATATATGCAGAGAATGCTCATATACAAAGAATTCATCATGGTTTAGTAGTTGTCTGCAACATATGTGTGTGGTCCAATTATCAGTTTTCATGGTGTGTTAAATATTGAAAATGTTCAGTTTTGATGCTTTTAATTTTAGTGCATATACAACCAAAACATAAAAATTAATTTAGTTGATTGTCTTATTTGGATGCTCTAGGATCTTGATTAACTCAGTATGACTCTTTTTTGTTTTTGTTTTTGGACTTTGTTGTCTTATTTGGATACTCTACTAAGGATCTTAAAGCTTGAAATTTCCCTATTTTCAGTTGCAGAGCAACATATGAACTTCACTTGTCAGATTTTTAGATATACTCATTTATTTATTTTTTTTATTTTTTATTTTTTTGTGCATTTTTCTTTCCCAAATTGGGTTGTCATTGTGTTATTCATGTTTTTCTTTCTTTCTTTCTTTCTTTCTTCTTCTTCTTCTTCTTCTTCTTCTTCCCTTTTTTTTTTGTTTTTTTTTTTTGTAGTTTTAGAAATCATGCTTTGGGGGATGGGTACTTCTCAAATACAACTTTTTAGGAATGTTTAAGTTGTCCTTAACAATTATGTGCATCAATAGTTTATATAATGGTAGTTCATTAATTTCACGTATTAAAGGACTACTTGTTTGGTTATTGGTTATGTAAATTCCCAATCTTGGTAATGATTATTTGAGTCATTCGAGGAGCTTAGAAAGTTATATTCACTGGAAATGACTATTTTTAGAAGTCTAAATATTATATAGTTTCAATTTTGGAATGGTACATGCAATAGTTTATATAATGATCCTTGGCTTGCTCGCCATGGTTTTCTTGTTAGTTTACTCATCAAAACTTTAATCTTTAGCGGTTGATTCAATCCTTTCTAGGAGACTTTTTTGTTGGAGAATATATGGAAACTATGTAGTGCGTTTTTATATTTGCATGGAGTTAGATTCTTAGATTCTTTCATAGAATATTGATCTCTTTGTTTGGGTTTTACTACTGCAACCAAGTCTCTCTCTGCTTCAAGGTATATCTCTTTTCATTCTTCTTCACTCACAATAGTGTGTATATATTGTGAGTGAATGGGCCAATTGGTGTTTGCTGACTCAAATTTCATCAACCCTTAAATATTCCCTTAAATTTTCAGCTTTAGGTAATGCAGTTACCTTCAAGAAGCTCATCAGGAAGGGGATTCCACCGGTTTTACGGCCTAAGGTCTGGTTTTCACTCTCTGGGGCGGCTAAGAAGAAGTCCACGGTTCCAGAGAGCTATTACAATGACTTGACCAAGGCGGTTGAGGGTAGGGTCACACCGGCAATGCTGCAGATCGATCATGTGAGTTGTTGCCTTTTGCGTTACATTGGTTGTTTGTGGCATTTCTTGGATTTGATTGTTACGGAATTGTTATTACGCCATTGTGAATGATCATGTGAACTTTGGATTGTTGGTTGGTTGTTTTGGATGCAATGGTTATGGTATTATTGTTGTTGTTGTTGCTGCATTGTTTGATGTTGTTTAGATACAAAAGATGAGAAATTTTCCGCCTATAATATTTAATGCCAAGTAAGGGTAGCTTCTATATGAATTGTACTCTTGAACTAGTTCAAATCAAAATGGCTGTGTTAATGTATCAGTGGGTGACTTTTCTAGCTCTTTCAACAGATTTCAGGTCAAGAAGAAACAGTTCTTCCAAAACTTCTTAACCATCCTGCTGTTTGGAGTTGTTGGTGTTTTCATATCAACACTCATTATCACAGCTGGTGATATATTTATCTATCGTACATTATTTTTCATATTTATTGCAGATGTAATTTCCTTCTCGATAAGTTTCTTGTGTGTTTTCACACACTAATTTTGTCGAAGTGGTCTCTAATTTACTGAATGTTACTATTATTTAGGCAGCTGATGGATGTTCCCTAAGATTGTGTTTGTTGGGTTGACTTCCCGTGACTATCTTGGTTTGATCCTTATCCATCTTGCCTTCGTTGGGTGTTGGTTTAACATGCCATGATAATGTACTAACATTTCTTTTATCATATAACTTTTTGGCTCAACCTTATTTCTTACCAATTTGATTCAGCAATAAGAACGATATTTTCCTCAACAGATGAAGTGTGTACACTACAGGTTGGTTAGCACTGTATATTTGAGTTCACCACTTCAGTTTCATGAATTATGGCCGATTATTTTCATGGATTCCTAAGTATCTTGAATTTTCATGCAGGTTCTACATCAAGATGAGACTCCTTTGCTGTACAGTCTACTCTTCTCTCTGAGCTCAACGTCGATGGTTCTATGCTTAGTTCTGGAAATCTGCTATCAAGTTTCTCTTCTATTGTTGATGAAGTGTTTGAGCTTGAGAGAGGGTCATCTGCACCTTCTTTTTCTAGTCAAAGTCTCTCTTCATCATTTAATGCATCTGCTGCAGAGCATTATGGCTCTGTTCCAATGAATTCAGAGTATGAAAGTTGGAACCTCCTCACCTAAGCGGGAGGGAGGAACACAGAGCACAGATCAATAATGCTCCTAAAGTTTCTGGTGGATCTCCCCATTATAATAATGGCTCTATCTATTCAGCAAGCAATTTGAAGGCATCATGCAGTCTAGCTCTATGAGTTCACTATCTTCTGGTTTAGGAAGGAGCACAACTTTGAAGAAACTGTCTGCTTCAAAATCTGACCAGGATTTGGCTTCTCTTAGATCTCCACATTTTGGAGTATTTTTATAATGTATATGACATGGTCCCCAAATTTTTCCAAAATTCTTTTGGTTTTCCCATATTTCAAGAGTATTTTCACAGTGTATATGGGATATGGGATGACTATTCACATGCTAATATTGTATAATAGCATCAGTGTGCACTTTGGCACCAAATATATATATATATATATAATATGTAAAAGCATTTTTTTTCAAATATAAAAATCATAGAGGTAGATTTTTTTCATTCGTTGCAAAAATATAAATAAAACACCAATTTAGAACTTTGACATAGCCTCTGATTGATTTGTTAATATGCTATTTTGTGGTTAATATTAAAACATGATTTGTGGATATGTTATTTTGTGGTTCATGGTGATTGGATATTAAATTGAATGAGAAAGCGAATTAAAGTTGCATTTGCTATTTGAATAGGAGTTATTATTTCATATTAGTGCTATTTTTTCAGTTTTAATACAGGTATTTTTTTACTTCAATCACATAAAATTAGCACAAATTTTTTTTTTTGTTTTTTTTTTTAAAAAAGAAGAAGATATGATGGCGTTTCTAAAAACGCCGTTATAACGGTTAGATTTTTAAAATAAAAAAAGATATGATGGCGTTTAAAAAATGTCGCTAGTGACGTTTTTTAAATGCCATGAAGCTATAGCGACGGCCGCGTTGTCGGCGTTTGGTACTAAACGTCACAAAAAGAATTGGCGACGTTTTTTGCACCTATAGTGTCGTTTAAACGCATTTTTTAAATGCTGCTGGAAAATTAATGCCGCTAAATGTGAATTTTCTAGCAGTGATACTCAACAATAGTACTCTCTCTCTCACTCTCTCTCTCTCTCATTGCCTAGAAGTTGCCTTTTCCATGATATCCTGAATTAGCATTGCCATGTTGAGGTGAAAAGAACCTCCTTTTTCCATTGCCCTCTTTGCCATTTCCCCAAGCTGCCTAGCTCTTTTTCTTCTGTCCTCTCCTTCCTCTCCTCCATCCATCAACTTGCCTATGGCCTTCACAACATTATCCTTATGCACCAACACCCCTACTTTCTTCTTCTCTCCCCATCTTATAGGAACCTCCACAACAACACTCACTCCAATCCTCAAAACCTGCACAATTATTCTCAATGCAAAATTGCTCTCCAAACATAGGCCATGTGGTTATAGGCACGCCTGCACATATCCCTTCTAGTGTCGAGTTCCACCCATAATGCGTAACGAAACCTCCAATTGCCCTGTGTGACAATATCAGTACTTGCGGTGCCCAACCGCGGATCAAAAGGCCTCTCTATCTTTGGTCCTCTCCTTGAACCCATCTTCCAAATTCCATTTCTCCAATTCCTCTACTTTATCCCTTATGACCCAAATGAATGCCTTGTTTGATGCTTCTAGCCCCAACCCAATCTCTGTCATCTGTGAAAGCACTTGGTGAGAGAGGCTTTCGAGGCAAACATAGACTACAGTTCTTGGTTGTTGTGAGTCAAGCCAATTCAAGCAATGTTGTGCATCAATTGCAGACTCGTTACTCTCTCGGCCTTATCTAACTTGTCTTCATTGCATAGCGAAACAGGTCCAATGCACCAAACTTTGTTTCCTTTTGCCTTTTGGTATTCTTTCACATACGCTGACTCCAACTCCTCAAAAGTATTAGCCACAGTCCCATACGTTGATTTCTCAGCCTCCCTAATCTTTTCACGAATGTTATTTAAAACCCATATGCTCGAATTGGCAAAAACCGGAAGTTGGGCTTTGGTTAGCTCGATTTGGTTAGCCAAGCTGAGCACAACAAAGTACTCTGACTCCTCCAAGGCTTTATATTTATCAAACACCATGTGGGTCCGCATATTATGTGACAAAAATAGAGAAAAACAACAGGTTCCATGGAAAACAAGCCTAGGAATATGAAATTTCTGAGCAACATCACTTGTCCATGGCAAAAACTGATCAGAGATTATGCAATTTGGGTTTGGTTCTAACTCACCAAACAGTTGTTCCAATGGTGGTTGTAACATACTGGTTGCAGCATAGAACTTCTGAGCCATGTCAGGCGAAGGGACCTTGTCGAGGTTCTCACACCCTTCGGGCAGTCCAGCTTCGAGACATGGGAATCTGAGTTGGAGAAATTTGATTTAGAGTCCAGATTGTTTGGCTCGAGCAATGACTGTTGTGAATCGATTGGTGTTGAGTGGTGCGGTGACTATGGTGACAATAACACCTTGTTGTGCCAGTAATCTGGCTATGTGTATCATGGGGATCATGTGGCCATGGGCCATTAAAGGGAACAAAATGAAGTGAAGCTTTTGAGTTTGGGAAGCCATGGCCATTTAGCTTGGAAGTAAATGGAGAGATTGATATGGGTTGCCTTCTCTTTTGTTTTATTCATGAAAAGTCTCTTATAGTCTAGTTGGACTATTAGGTGCAGCTCGGGTCTGATGCGTTTCCTTAAAACTCAGATTTAATTTCTTGTGATTTTTTTTGAGATATGTCTGATTCACGTGAAGAGAGTATTTTATTTGAGTTTCGAAATTAATCAAGATACTCGATTCACATGAAGAGAACGCTTTGCATAAATTTCAAAATTAATCAAGATGTACATAAACTGACTTAACACTTGAATATAAGAAAAATAAAAAAATCTCTTGTAATTTTTTTTAAGTGATTAAATTTGTTCACACACTCAAAACATACTTTCCTTCTTATTGACAGTTACTCCACTTTGTAACTTAATTGGAGTTGTGAAAAAGAAACATAATTAAATAAATGGTCTTCTTTTCAACTCTAGTTAGTTTCATAAATCAAAACAAAAAGATGATAATCAGATTAAAAGAAAGACCACTTATTTAACTATGTTCCTTTTGTACAGCTCTAGTCAAGTTACAAGTGAGGCTCACTTTATCCGAACAGCCAATAAGGATTCACATAGTTTTTGAGATTGTAAACAAATTTGCTCTCTGCTTTCCTAGGGCAAGAGCATGTTGTGTCAAAAAAATTTGGACAAATTATATCAGTGATGGATGTAATTTGTCTCTTGCTTTAATTTGGTTTTTCTTGTTCTAATTTTATTAATTTTTCTTTTTAATATTTTTATATTGTGTCAATTTAATTTAATTGATAACATCTATTAAAAAATTAGACAGAAATCAAGAGTAAAATGATTCATTCAAAATGGGATCTCAACTTTTCAATCACTTTGAGGAGGGTGAATAGTTTATTTTGTAGGATAAAAGACAATTTTAAGAGGGTTGCTAAATGCCCCTACCTTTCTACTTTGGATCCCTCATTTTTTATATTTTATTTTATTACAATTTTGTCCTAACATCAAATTCCAATTTTGTCCTCATCTTATCATTCAAGTCTGACCCTAACCCTAATCCCACCATCACTTCCACTCCCTCCGGCAATCCCACCCATTGTTATTTTCCTCCTTTGGTGAGCCTTTCGCCGCCACCTGTTGTTTACAGAACTATCAATGGTGGCGAAGGTTAGGGTTTTGGCAGTGGTAACAGTGGCAGAGAAAGAGCAATATATTCGCAAACTCTCTTTCGCGATCTTCATCTTCATCCTTCAGAACTTACTCTCATTTCTCTCTTTTGTATGCGATTCTCTCTTTCCTCATCGATTTCTCTCTTTACCTCACAGGTTGGTCGATTTCTCTTAGTTCGGTTACATAGAGCCAGGCATGTTGAATATATTTGGTGCTCCACAACCGAACATATGCCTTTTGTTTGGTTATATAGTACCAAACATCAGGCTTTTGTTCAGAACTGGTTTTTTGAATGGCGGCGAGAGTGGTCACGAAGGCGAAAAGACGGGTTTTTCGAGCTGGTTATTCTTCTTTCATCTTCAGCAACATCAATGTGATTCTCTACAATGGAGGACTCACCCTTCGAACTTGGGCCCATTACACTTCCAACGTTGTTACATTCTTTGAAACATAGTTCACATATGTCTAATACTCCGAGGAAATAGACGGTTGCTCTATTGCTATTGCCGCTGTCTGAGTAGGTTGTTGGAAAAGGAGGGTCGCCAGAGTGGGATGTGAACTGCTAGAGGAGAGAAGGATGAGTTGAAGGTGAAAGGTGTAGGAGTGGGGTTCAAAGGGTATATTTGAGATTATGGTAGGAGTCCAAAGAAAAATAAAGAGGGAAGCAATTTTGGTGGTAAAGGGCCAACGAAATGGGGGGTCCAAAGTAGAAAAGTAGGGGCGTTTAACAACCCTCAATTTTAATTATTAAAATATATGTTCTTTGTCATTTTAATCCCTTAAGTTTTAATTTTGTCATTTTAGTCTTTAAATTTGTCAATTTGAGTCAATTTAGTCCTATCTATAATGTCCGTTTACATTAATAACGGAAAAAGTATTTTATTTTTGGATAGAAGACAATTTTGATCCTAAAGTCTGCATTTCTTGTCGTTTTAATCCCTCAAGTTTTAAATTTTGTTATTTTGGTCCTAGAAATTGTTAATTTAAGGTAGGACCAAATTGATTTAGATTGACAACTTTGAGAACTAAAATAACAAAATTTAAAATTTGAGGATTAAAATGACAACAAATGCATACTTTAGGGGTGCCTCTATTTGCATACCACATTTCATCTCAAGGTAAACCATTAATTGGTTTATTTTTTATTACAATATTAACCTTATGTAAAATGACCACAAAGGGGACAAATGGGTATAATACACACCTTTTGTAGTTAGGTTCGACACTAAAATGTCAAACAAATGGTTAATGTTCAAAAGAAACACTCCGGACAAGTGGCTAAGGTTCGACAGAAATAGTTCGAACAAATTCTTAAGGTTCGAAAGTCTAGAGTGGAACGGTTCGCAAACTGCAATATTCAAATACAAATCTCATGGCAATGGAAAAAAGTATATAAAACCCTAAAATCTAAGCCAAATGAGAATTCTTACCTACTGTATCTCCAATGTGGTTTCCAATTGTGATGACAACGAGCACCACTGGCGTTTTAAGGAGTCTTCACCGCTGGTTTTGTTCACCGGCATCTTGAGGAGTCTTCACCACTGGTTCTGTTCACCGGCGTCTTGAGGAGTCTTCACCACTGGTTTTGATCACCGGTGTGTGGGGTGACAATCAAACAGAGAAAGGAGGGGGAGATGGATCGTAGGTGGGGGTGGAGTGTGTGAGTAAGTGAGTGAGGGCAAAGATGAAAGATTGTGGATGGGGTGTGTAAGTAAGGGCAAAGATGGAAAGTTGTGATGTATATTGAGCAAATTACGTATTTATCAATTTATTAAAGGTGTGCCTTGAGTAGTGGTGTGTCTTGAGATGAAATGTGGTGTGCAAATAGAGGCACCCATACTTTAGGTACCAAAATTATTTTTTATTCATATTCATGCTACCAATGTATGTAGATGTTAGATCTATGACCAAATTAATTCAAATTGACATATCTTAGGACCAAAATGACAAAATTGAAACTTAAATGATTAAAATGGAAAATAATGCATACTTTAGACACTAAAACTATCTGTTATCCTTATTCTGTGTATTGATTTCAGTATAGTTTCTAAAAGGATATCATCAATTAAACTAAATTGCCAAAATGTAAAAATTTTAAAAGTAAATTTGATGCAACTAATATTCAACGACCAAATTGACACTACATACAAATTACAATAACTAAAAGTGTAATTTATTCAAAATTTGTTCTGACTCATTCGTAGTTGTTTTGTTGTGTCTCAAATTTTCATGTTGTCGCTACAAATTAGGATTTTAGAGTAAAAATTTTAGGGATAAAACCACTTTTTAGGGACAAAATATTTTAGTAGTCAAAAGTGTTACTGTCGTACGTTTAGTAATGAAATTAGATATTTAGTGATAAATTATTATCCTTTTGAGACTAAATTTTTTGTCTAAAAAATAAATATTTTTTGCACGAAATTATTTTGTCTCTAAAAATCCATTTATTAGGAGATGTTTGATAACATCATTCAATATTTAAAATTGAATGTATTAAGTGATAATCAATTAAGCCTGTTTGATACTATAATTGATATCACTTAAAACTTTAAGTACATCTTAAAACGTAAGCTAAAACTTAAGAAAATTTTAAGTCATAAGAAACTTACTTAATTCTTACTGAATTTATAAATATCAAACATAAATATCGATATTTATTATTATAAACTCACTACCACCACCACCACCACCACCACCACCGCTATCACTACCACCACCACCATGCCACTGCCACCACTACGACCACCATCACTACCGCTACCACCACCACTACCATCACCACCTTCATTGCCATGGTCATTGTTGTCATAAGCTTCACTATCATTTTATTATCACTACTATCGCTATAGCTATCACTATCGTTACCACCGCCATCATATCACTATCACTACCACTACGGCCACCATCACCACTATTAACGCTACCACTCCCACCACCCCTACCATGCCACCACCAACACCACCACCACTACTATACCATCACCACCACCACCACACTACCATACCATCACCATCACAGCTGCCACTGCCGCCGCCACCACAACCGACACCATCACAATATAAAAATTGAAATATACAACTTAAAAATAATAAATTTTAAATTCGATTATATACATATCAAACAACTTATTTTTAGTTCAGCATTTAAACTTTTATTAAATAACTTTTTAGCTTAAAAAATTCAACATCCAGTTGTCAATACATAATTTTCAGTTTTCAATTTTATCAAACACCACTTTAGTCATTTTTAAAATTTTGTTGATAATTTTATTTTAACTTAATTTTATTTTTTAAAAAATTTTTAGTATAACATTTTAGCGACAACTCTCGTGATGACAAGAATTAGTTTCTAAGTATATTTTATAATAAAATTTTTACAAAAAAATATGTTGCATGAATAAATTGAAATAGAAAGATAAGAGACTTTTGTATAATGAATAAATTGACATAGGCGAACAAGAAAGTTTGGGATAGGGATCCCTATAACCTTTACCATCTCAAGTGTTTCCAAAATTTCATATTCATGGCATTCAATCAATAACAAGTGCTTCAAAAATTTTATGGCCCTACAAATAAAGAAATGATGAAAAATTAAGAGAATACCATTGAATTAGCATATAACCATGTGATGTTCCTAATCAACATAATCTCTCGAGGAATGATGCATAAGAGACGATATCATCATCTTGGTGGTTTATCCGTGAGTTGTGGACAGGTCCATCTATGATGCATCAATAGTAGTTTCAACAAATCAAGTGTCAAAAAAAATTGATAAGTAAATCATACTATGTGACAAGCTGGATCACATTATGACCAGTAAAATTAGTACACATAGTAAACAAAAGCATGAAAACTTACCTCAATTTTTACATTTAATTTTAATCAATACTAATCAACATTTAGTTATTTATTTATTTTTGGTTATTTAGAGATTGATTTGATGGATGGTGCCCCAAACTCAACATTGCTATACCAAAGGAAAACAAAAACGCTGGGGTCCAGAAATATGTCCCAAAATTTATCAAGATATCAGTGGTGGAGATTAAATTGATAAAATATTAATTCTATAAGTGAAATGAATTTAAATCATTAATTTTTATTTCTGAATAAATTTTAGATAAATACTTCGAAATTTATAGTTTGCGAGCCTGTGATTGATGTTATTTTTTATGCAAATAAGATAAGACTGGCATATTTTAGTACGTAAAGGTGAAAAAGTGTACCTGTAAAGTCGTTGCACGCAAGTCCTACAAGTCGTGAATTGTGACTTAATAGAATTCTCCCGGTGAAAGAGGAAGATACAAAAGTAGCCAAATAATAAAATGTGATAGTTACATTGAAAAAAATGCTATCAATGTGATACTTGCATTGAAAATGCTATAGCTCTTATGAGTGAAAAAGAAATTACCAATTAACTGCATTAATATATGACACTTTCAATCTAGTATACAATTCTTTATTAAAGATAGCCCTAGCTTTTTTAATTGGTACGGCACCCCTAGATAATAAATGGTATTACCCACTCTTTTTCTTGGTCATGACACTATTTAACAAGAAAACACCATTTAAATAGGAACAATAAGTTTAGGTAGCTTTCTCAATTTATCAAAAAATTTACTAACTGCATTGATAAGTTAATTAATTAGAATGTTATTTTTTTTTCTTTTTTCCTTTTTCTTTTTTCTTTTTTATTTTTTTGTTTTCCCCTTAAAAGTCTCAACTTTGAAGTGGGCTGCCATGTGAGACTATACTATCAATGAATCTAGACATTTAGGCCTCGTTTGGCATGCGTATATTTTAGCTTAAAAGTAAAAAAGTTATCAAAAAAATCAAAAAACTTATAACTTTTACTAAAAAATCAAAGATTTCCTTTTCTCTCTACTTTTTGCACATCTTTTCGTAAAAAATAAAAAAGTCATTATAAATATACTAGTTTTTTTTACCTTATATTTTAGTCAAAAAGCCAAAAAACTAAAAAATTACTAAAATAACCTGTTTCTAATTGAGGCCTTAATTTCAAATTCTAGACTTTTTCGGATTGTTTTTGTTTTAGTTCATAGAACTATTGTTATAGAATTTCCATTTAACAATTATTGGAGGAAAATTATTGGGTTCTTCTAGAGGGCCACATTTTGGTACTCTTTTCTAATCACAAACATAAACTCATATGCCCAATTGTAACATGACCACACATTGTCTAAATCAACTGTATTTTCACTAATTTCGGAGGTGTCTACTAGCTCTTGGGGTCCAATTTCAATTAATGAATCCACTTTTTATTTAGTTTCATCTTCAAATAACATGACCACACGTTGTCTAAATCGACTGTATTTCCACTATTTTCAGAGGTGTCTGCTAGCTCTTGGGGTCCAATTTCAATTAATGAATCCACTTTTTATTTAGTTTCATCTTCAAAATTTATTTTTGTTTGTGTTTTTTCGAAAGGTGGAATTATACTCCAGTGGGAGAATTTTTTTTTTTTTTTTTTTACACAAATATGGAAAGATGTAAGTATAACTTTTTACTTGTATCCAATCACAAAATCACTTGAACTCTACATATTTTTATAATTTTTATTTATTTATTTATTTATCTATCACACTGTTTTGATTCATACCAAAAAAAGAAATTCCCCCTCTTGAAAGCACTGAAAATGACAAACTAGATCACGTAATAGACATTTTCATAAGCGAAAATATTGTCCACTTGCAACTTCGTGATTATTTATAATATTTTATGTGTCTAATATTTTCGACTTATGTTCAAAATAATTAAAATAGATTGTAATTTTGGATTAAGCAATGCTAGTATATTTATCACAAAATTTCTTTACCATTTTATATTATCTAAGTACATGACAAGCCACATAGCTAATCACACATAATGGTAACAAAAAATATATATATATATATATATTATATTTATGAAAATTTAAAAAATAATCATAGAAACTTTGTTTGACAAATTTTTTAGTTTATAAATTGAGAACCTCAAGTTTTTAAATTGGGTTCAAAATATAAACTCAAAAGAAGTATTTACATTGGTATTAGTTTTGGTTGTGGTTTATAAATAAAGCCAGAGACTAAATAAATAAATAAATAAAAAAAAAAACCCACCAATGCACACTATTTGTAACTTTACTACAAAATTACTTAAATATTTATAAACTTACATAAGTGATCCCATAAAATGTGTAAGTTGAATACAAATTAGTATAAGTCTTAAGTTTTCACGAGCTTGCATAAATTTGTATTCAACCTACACATTTTTACAATGTTACTTATGTAAATTCGTAAAAATTTATATAATTTTATAATAAGATTATATATGGTATGCATTCTAGGCCGGGCCATTTTCCCATTTCGAAACTACTGGGAAACAAATTTCAACATTTTTTTTATTGAGTTCGTTGTACTTGCAAACTGCCTTTTATTGTACTTGATGTTCTTTACTCTGGTATTTTGTATTAGGCCCAGGCTTTTTCTTCAGTTTAAAATCAAATTAGAGTGTGTTATCTGAATTTATAAACCCACTATAGAGTCTATATCGATAATCCAAACCATTCAATAATTAGGACTCGTCAAGTATTTCATTTTTACAGAAAATCACGTTGATCGAATATAAATAGCCACTTGATCAGATCAAATTTATGTTAACGATAATTATGATTTTAAAAATAAATTGTTGACATAAATGTGATCTAATCAAGTAACTATTGATATCCGATCAACGTGATTTTTTTAAAAGGATGAAGTACTCGATGAGTTCTACATATTTAACAATTTGGAACATCAATATAAGTTTCGTGGCAGGCCACAGAGCTCTAACAAGGCAGTCCAATTAAAAAACTCAACTGAAGAGAAGTGGTGCCCTTAGTATTATTATTAAATTCCTCAATTGTTTAGTTTGACTGAAGTCCAATATATTGGAAGATTAACAATAAGGTTATGGGCACAAAATTGATCATAAAATTTAAGGTAAACTATTAATAGGTCTTAATAGTTAAATTTAATTATCATCAAATTCTATTAAAAATAAATTATAGGATAATTGTTGCTAAAATAATTTTTTGTGACTATTTTTTTTTTTTTTGTGCATATATTGCTAAAAATTGACAATTAATATTTTTTTGTCACAGTTTTTATAAATTGTAGCTAAAACTTATAATTAGTGACTTTTTTTGTGGCAAAAATTTCAAATTGTCGCTGAAAATTGAAAATTAATGACTTTTTTTGTGGCGATTTTTTTTTTTTAAAATTGTTGCTAAAATTTATAGTTAGAGACATTTTATATCAAAATTTTCAATCTGTCGCTGAAAATTAACAATTAGTGACGTTTTTTCATTGCATTTGATAAAAATGTCATTAATTATCATATAACCTATTAAATAATAAATTTACTTATTAAAACCTATACGTAAGTCCCCTTAAAATTAATTAAAAAATAATTTTAACCATACATATTATATGATGGAGTCTACTTATATTTTATGTAATTGATTACGTATTTATAATCACTCCCTTATGTTTTATGTAGTTGATTATGTATTTATAATCGTTCTTGTTGGAAGATTTATGTCCCTCTTTTTATTACATTTTATATACCATCTATCTGATGTAGTGCATTAATTTTTAAGTTACGTCTCGTTTGAGAATTGACTATTTTAATTGATATTTTAATTTTTTTTATAAAAAAAATATGTAAAAAATAGAGAAAATGATATGATAATTTATAATAATATTTTAACTTTTTAGCTAAAATTTAAAATCTCCAACCTTAATATATATATATATACACAAATATATGTCCACACACACAAACACGTATTTTGATTTTTGTTTTAAATTGTTTTTAAACATTTTATTTCAGATGTTTAGGCGTTGTTTGGTAACACTTACGTTTTCAATTTTCAGTTTATATTTACAAAAATTAAAAAAACTGAAATAAAAACTTGTTTGGTAAATTTTTGATTTATAAATCAATTGTCTCAGTTTATAAATTTGGCCAAAAAATGTAAACACAAAAAATAAGTTTACATTTTGAGTTTTTAGTTTTTTTTTTTTTTATCACCTAACACTAGCCACCACCCGCCACCATTTTCCACCACCGTCTTCCGCCACCACCACCCACCCCCCACCACCACCTGCTATCACCACCAGCCACCACCACCACCACCGGCCACTACCATCTACCGCCCGCCACCACCACCCACCACCCGCCACTACCATCCACCGCCCGCCACCACCTACCTGCCACCAGCACTCACCACCCACCTGCCACAACCCGCCACCACCAGCTCCCAGCTACCTACTACCCATCCACCACCACCACCCACTACCACCACCACCACCACCACCCATCCACTCGCCACCACCACCCACCACCCACCCTTCGCCGCCGCCACCACCACCACCACCACCACCCATCACCCACCTGCCACCCACCCGCCACTACCATCCATTGCCCGCCACCACCACCCGCCACCTACCTACCACTAACACTCACCACCCACCTGCCACCACCATCTACCACCCGCCACTAGCAGCCACCTGCCACCCACCGCCACCACTACCTACCATCCATCGCCACCACCACCACCACAACCATCACCCACCACCCACCCCCCACCCACCTGCCACCAACACTCGCCGCCACCACCACCACCACCACCACCACCCACTCGCTACCACCCATCACCCGCCACCGTCACCCACCCACCACCACCACCTGCCACCACCACCCACCTGCCACAACCCGCCATTCGCCACCCACCTGCCACCACCACCCATTTGCTACCACCCACCACCTGCCACCGTTACCGACCCACCCACCACCACCACCACCCACTCGCTACCATTTTCCACCACCGTCTTCCGCCGCCACCACTCGTCTCCACCCACCACCCGTCACTACTTGCCATTTCTCACTCTTTTTTATATTTTAAATTTTTTTTAAATATTTTGTCTAAATCAAACGTGTTTGTAGTTTATGTTTTTCAAAAAATAAACAAAAAACAATTTATGAAATTTTTGTAAATATAAACTGAAAACGTAAACGTTACCAAACAGGCGCTTATAATTTTTTTAAAATAAATAAAATTAATTTATAACACTTTCTTAAACATAAACCAAGAAAACATAAATGTTATCGATAGGGGTGTAAATTTAGCCTAGCCCACCCGGAGCTGGCTCGGGTAGGCCAATGTTGGGCCTCGCGGGCTCCTGCCAAAATTTGGGCTGGCTTACGGACCAAAAAAAATTAGACTCAGGCCCAAGCCCAAGCCCAAGCCCAAGCCCAGGGGGTATTCGGGCCTTGGGCGGGCCGAGTCGGTGCCTGGGCTCGGGCTTGGGCAAGGCTTGAATATTTTTTTTTTTTATAATTTTTTTCATCAAAATTTTATTTTTTTCTACCGAAAATCACACTGGGCCTCGGGCAGGCTAGGCCTTGGGCCAGGCTTTGAGTGGGTCGTGGGTCAACCTAGGTGGGTCAAGTTTCAAAATGATGGCCCAAGCTCAAGCCCAGGCCCAGGCACACGGTCCCGAACTGGGCTCTAGCCTAGGCCTAATCAGACCGGACCCATCCCAGACCGCGGGCCATTTTTTACACTTCTAATTATCGACCATAGCATTTTTTTCTCTTAGATTTATCTGATGGCTGTGGGAGGGTGTCGTGCAAAAACAACACTCTAATCCAAACGAGACATGACAATAGGGATGTATCCACATATTTTGAGTTCGTTTGGGATGTGTGTTGATTTTTTAACTTTTAGGTTATTTTAGCCTGAGGCTAAAGGCTAAAAAGTCTCGTTTAAGATAGACTTTTTGACTTTTCTAACTTTTATGAGAGAAAAAATAAAATCATTATCAATTAGATGTAATATTTTATTCTATTTAACTAAAATAACTTTATCTTATATAACTATTTTAGCTCAAATCATCTCCCCAAACAAGTTCTTTATGTACAAAAATTCAAATGAGATATTACAATGGCTTGCATTGCATCCAAATATTTATGTACAAAAAATCTAATATGCTGATGTAGGCTCTTCCATCACTAACATTAAAGCATATCATGGCCGACAAAGTAGGTGTGGTCATTCATTTAAAAAAATACATTTTTTTTTTTATATGCAATTAGTTGGATTACATTAATCAATATTTATCAACATTTTCTTTATTTTTCTACTCACTTTTTTTTATTTTTTACACATTTTTTTAATAAAAAATTAAAAAATACACTTATTTAAACATTTTAAATCACTCCAAAATTTCTATCAATAATGATGTGATCTGATGTGACAGATCACATGTGAATTTTTAATTTACTATTACATTGTTTTGTAGGATCTATCCCTCCTTTTATATTACTATAAGTCAAATAAAAGATTTAAAATGTGAGTTTATAAGTCAAATATCAAGTGGTATTATTTTTTCATCAATTACAAATATATATCTTCTAATATTTCTAAACACTTAATAATATGACTCATATCTTGTTACTTTTCACCGATCATAATAATTAAAGTATTATATAAATATATCTTATTCACATGTACAAATCACTCCAATAACACTACTTTAAAAAAAAATTTGAGATGGGATCTCGTATTTTTGAATGACCAGATTAGGACTAGTACAAAATAATTGAGCAACTTGATAATTTCTAGTACGTGATTGAGTGTCCCCATCTAAGTGAGGAAAAATTGTTGGCATGCCCTGAGGGCGTTACGTGACCATATCTTTTAGTAATCACAATTCATTATATTTTTTTATATTTCTCAATCACTCAACATAAATGCATGGGTCTCATCTCCTTTACCAATCAGGCCTTGTTTAAGAACATACTAGTTTAGTAATTTTTTGACTTTTTATGAAAAGATGTGCAGAAAAATAGAGAAAGTGATGTGACAATTTATAGTGATTTTTTAGCTTTGTAACTAAAATATATAGTTCACAAACGAGGTCTCACAACCCTATTGAGGCACCACATGACGGTATCCCAAAACCAACCAATAAGTTCTCCTAAGCGAGGCCTAAAAAAGTAATCAGCTTGTCTGCTTTCCGAACCAAGGATTCACTTTACAAAAAAATTTAATTTTTTATGTTTTTTGTTTTTTGTTTTTTTTAATATTTTGAATAATTTATTTAATTTTTAGATACACCTAATATAAATACACTTAAAAAGTATAATATTTGTAAAAAAAAATATTTAAAAAATTCACAAAATACCAAAAATACAAAAAAAATGAAAATTTAATACATTTTCATATTCTTGTGTATTTATTGATTTTTTAAAATATTTTATTTTTTAGATACATTTAAGTAAGGTGCATCTAAAAAAGTAAAAAAAATTACTTCAAATTTTAAAAATATTCAGTAAAAACAAAAAAATACAAAAAAAAAAATAGAAACTCAATTTCTTGAAAATTGAATTCAAAAAATTAAAACCAAACATAGTAAATAATGTTAAGAGTTTAAGGCTGGTTTGACATCACTTACAAAAGCTAAAAAACTAAAAAATCACTAAAAAACAAAACAACAATGATTCATCCCACTAAAAACATCACCACTAATAGCACTAATGCATTAAAAAAGTAAAAAAAAAAATACAACTCCAAGACCAAAACATCACATCATTACTGGTGGGACCCACTGCCACCTAATTAGTGGGAGCACTAATTAGTGCTCCCACTCATTTTCCAAAACAAAAAAATTCATACTATTTACCTTATTTGGATAGGAAGTCTGTGGGGTGAAAAAAAAAAAAAACAAAGAAAACAGTGCAGCTCAATACTGCATTGAATTTCCCCCAAATGCAATGACGTGGCACAATGTAAGCCACAAATTACCATAAAAAAAATAAATAATTGAAATGCACGGAAAGCCAGCTCAGTGCTACTGCATGTGTCAGGAAGGGCAATCCGATAATTTTGATATTTGTTATAATATTTTAATACACATTTTTTCGTAAAAAGTCAAAAAATTATCTCAAACATACATATTTTTTTCTCTTTTTTTTTTAATCAAAAAATCAAAAAATACACTTATATAGATCATTCTAAACAACCACCTAATATAAGAATCATAAATGAGGTCTTTGTTTTGTTTTTTTAAACCCAATTTTGGGACAAAGCTGTATAAATTCTATATAGCCAATCCATCCACCACCAATCCCCCAAGCTCCAATGGCTTTACAGAACCACCAGCAGCTTCACTTCATTTTAGTACCTTTAATGGCGCCAGGCCACTTCATCCCCATGATTGACTTGGCCAAATTATTGGCACAACAAGGCGTGACTGTCACATTCGTCACCACTCCTGTCATTGCCTCCAGGTTCCGCCCCATCATCAACCGTGTGGTCGAATCGGGCCTCCCCCTCCGCCTTCTCTCTCTCCGGTTCCCGTCAGTGGAGGCCGGGCTGTCGGAGGGGTACGAAACTGTAGATGCTATTCACTCTCTACACCTAATGATGAAATTCCACAAGGGCATCGACATGTTGCAACAACCATTCGAGCAATTGTTTGAAACGCTCAAGCCATGTCCCAGTTGCTTAATAGCCGATAAATATATTGCATGGATAGGCGACACTGCTCGTAAGTTTGGAATTTCGAGAATTCTTTTTGATGGAATGAACTGCCTCGCTCTCTTATGCGCACACAATTTAGAAAATTTTAAAGATTATGAGAATGTTTCCGAGTCAGAGCCGTTCGAACTTCCTGGCTTGCCTGATAGAATTGAGCTAACTAAAGCTCAGTTGTCTATGTTTGTCAATCCAAGTTCACCATAAGAGCAACATATTCGGAATCGAATACAAGCTGCCGAAGCTGAAGCATATGGGGTGGTGATTAACAGTTTTGAAGAGCTGGAACCGAGATATGTCGACGAGTTTCGAAAGGTGAAAGGAGATAAAGTTTGGTGCGTTGGGCCGCTGTTGTTGTGCAACAAAGACAACTTGGATAAGGCTCAGAGAGGAAACAAGGCCGGCATCGACGAAAACCAATGTTTGAAGTGGCTCGATGAGCAAGAGCCACGCTCCGTGGTCTACGCATGCCTTGGAAGCGTCACTTGCCTCTCACTGGCTCAGTTAATTGAGGTAGGTTTAGGTTTAGAGGCTTCGAAACGCCCATTTGTGTGGGTTATAAGAAGCGGATACAAGACGGCGGAGATAGAGAAGTGGGTGGAAGAAGACGGATTCGAGGAAAGAACAAAAGGAAGAGGGCTTCTGATTCGAGGCTGGGCACCGCAAATACTCATATTGTCACACCTGGCTGTGGGGGCTTTTTTGACACACTGTGGGTGGAATTTGACGCTGGAAGGGGTGTGTGCCGGTGTGCCGATGATAACGTGGCCTATGTTCGCTGAGCAGTTTTTGAATGAGAAGCTAGTTGTGCAGCTTTTGGAGATCGGAGTGAGTGTTGGCATTCAGACGGTTGGGCGCATGTTTGCGGAAGACGAGTGTGAGAAGTCGGTGGAGAGGGAGGTTGTTAGGGCTGCTGTGGAGAAAGTAATGAGTGGAGGAATAGAAGGAGACGACACAAGGTCTACCTCTAGACTAAATTGTGCCCATCAGAGGTTGCCTTCTAAGTACCTAGGTCTACCTCTAGGTGCCAATCCTGGTAGGTTAAGCTCTTGGAAGCCAGTCTTGGACAAGTTTAAACAAAAGTTATCTTCTTGGAAGAGAAGGCTACTTTCGTTTGCGGGGAGACTAACACTAATTAAGTTCGTCTTGTGTAACTTGCCTATTTATTATTTGTCTCTGTTCAAAATACCTGTGGGGGTGGCTAAAGCAATTGAGAAGATTCAAGCAAACTTTCTTTAGGGGGGATCTGAACTCAGAAGGAAAGTTCACATGGTTAGATGGGATACCGTGACCAAGAGTAAACATTTGGGAGGTTTAGGGATTAGAAATATCACAGTTATGAATAAGTGCTTATTATTGAAATGGTGGTGGAGGTTCGGGTCAGAGCATCATACTTTGTGGAAGGATGTCCTATGCTCTAAGTATAATATGGGGGGTGGAAGATGGCTGCCATGTATGGAAGGAAACAGCAGGATCTCAAAAATTTGGTCTGATATCACGGGTGCAATTATCTCTACTCCTATGATTCACAATATGTACCTGGCAAATTCAGTCATTGAATTGGGGAATGGTAGGAGAGCTCTTTTCTGGCTGGATAAACAGGCTGGGGAGCAAAGCTTTAAGGAGGAGTTCCCCAGACTCTTTTCGTTGTCCAAAGATAAAAGAGGAGTAGTGTCTAACTTCTATATCAGGAGTGGAGGGTCTCAGATTTGGAATCTGGAATTTAGGAGAGCTCTGCTGGTCTGGGAAGAGGAGGAGGTTAGGAGACTCTATTCCCTTCTTTTGAATGTCCCAGCTTTGAGGGTCACCAAACAAGATGCTTGGAAGTGGAAGGCTGACCCCTCTGGTTTGTTTTCTGTTGCCTCAATGTATAAAAATTATGAATACTCCTTGGGTCCTAGTAGGAGTATGGCAGTGGTAGTTTGGAATAATTGTGCCCCTCCTAAAGTCAAATTTTTCGGGTGGTTGGCTTGGCAAGGTAAGGTGAAAACCTCTAGTTTCTTACAGAGAATCGAGATATTAGCTGCATCTGCCAATGTGGGCTGCGTTTTCTGTCAAAATGAGGAGGAATCTGTCAATCACATCTTGTTCTCCTGCCCATTTGTTTGGCGGGTATGGTCTACGATTATGAAATGGTGGGGTTTTCAGTGGGCTATGCCAAACTCAGTGGAAGGGCTGCTGCAATGGTGGTCGTTTTGCAAAATGAAAAAGACTGAGAAGCTGTTGTGGAAGGTTGTGCCTGTGGCTGTTTTGTGGTCCATATGGAAGCACAGAAATGATTGTGTCTTTAATGGTGCCCAGCCAAATCTTGAGGAACTAAGCGAGGTTGTCAAAGCTCGAATTGCTTTGTGGGCCCAATCCTCCCCAACTAAAATGGAGTTCTCTATTAATGATGTAGTCTTTAATTTGCCTCAGGTCCAATACTGTATTAGGAATGGCTAACTTTGGGATTATTTCTTGTTTGGGATTATTTGTGTAGTTATAATGGTGCTTGAGCTTGTGTTAGGCATGGTTGTTGTATCTGTCATATCTGTCCTATTTTTAGGACTGTCTCTGTGAGCTGAACTTGTTGGTGCTTGATCTGTAAAAAAAATTTTCTCATTACATGGAGCACACTGTAAAAATTCATCTGTTTTGGTCTGCTATGTGCTGGGGTTGCTACCTGGGTTGCTGATTTTGTAAATCTGTGTATAATTATGAAATGAGGTCTGGATTATAACTTAGCTTCTGTGCAGGTCTTGATCTCAGGTCTGGTGCTTGGGTGTTTTAGGGGAATGACTTGATGTCTGTGTTTTTCTGTAAATCAAACACAGCAGTTGTTGAATTGTTGAATGAGTGTCATGGTGTAGTTGGCGTGTATGACCTGCTATGTTTGATCTATTTTTGTTATATTTGTCCTGTGCTTTTGTGAGTTCATCCTTGGGGGGTAAACCTGAGGGCAGCACTTTTGATCTGAGGGCATTTGAATTGAGGCATTGCTACTGCTCAATTCTGTGATGCTAGTTGGTTAGTCTTGTGGAAGGTCTGCTGGAGTATTAGTTGGGTTTATGGAAGGTCTGCTAGAGTATGGTCTGTTAGTTCAGTTGGTCTACTAGTTTTGTGCAGGTCTGCTGCTGTTATCAGCTAGAGAAGGTCTGCTAGTTCAGTTGGTCTGTGCTGGGCTGTTGCATGGTGTCTGTTATGGTGTTTGCGCTCTTGTCTGCTAGTTGTGCTCTTGCTGCTTTGTTTTTGTCTGTGCCTTCTATGCCCATCGATCTGTGCCCAGGTCTGCCTAGCAAAACTCTGGAATGGTTCAAGCTTGTTTGCCCATATGTTTTTTCTGGTTTTGGCTCAGGTCTATCTGTGAAGATTTTGCTAGCAAAATGAGAACAAGGAATTTTTAGCTCAAGGAATTATGATAATCTGCAGCTCTGTGATGAAATTGGGCCTGTTGCTGCAAGCTTGTTTGGCCTTGGGCCTTGTGGTGTTTTTTTCTCTCTTTTCTTGTTGGTTTCTCACCAACCTTCGGTGGTGCTAGCAAATGATTGGGTATCCTCCTTGGATGCTTTTTGCACCTCTTTTCTTTATTGATGTTTTTCATATGTAATGTATGATTTCCCATCAATAAAGTTCTTTTTTGCTGATCAAAAAGAAGAAGGGCAAGAGTATTTGGGGAGATGGCAAAGAAGGCAATGAACGAAGGGGGTTCTTCATACTTGAATGTGAGATTGCTTATTCAAGATGTCATCAAACTAGTTAGCCACAAGTAGGGATGGCAATGGGGGTTAATGTGGTGAATATTAATTTCGAGTAATGTTAAGGATCATAAAAAAAATATCAAGAAGATGATCATTAAAGATTGAGAAAAGTTAGGGATCATGAAAATTTTTTCATGAAAATGATCATGAAAGATTTATGATCTTTGGATTACCTTGATTAGTGTTTGGTGCGTTATTCTAACTGTAATCCAAGGGTCACAAAGCTTTCATGATTATTTTCATGAAAGGTTTTTCATTATACCTAGCATTGCTGTTAAAGATTCTCCACATTTGGATTACACATATAATAAAACGAGAAAAGTTAGGGATCATGAAATTTTTTTCATGAAAATGATCATGAAAAATTTATAATCTTTGGATTACCTTGATTAGTGTGTGGTGCTTTATTCTAAGTGTAATCCAAGAGTCACAAAGCTTTCATGATTTTTTTCATGAAAACTTTTTCATGATACCTAGCATTACTGTAATAAAAGACCACGCAATAATCAAATGATGAAAAATCTTCATCATATATTTCATGATATGCTTTTCATTATCCTTAGCATTATTCAATAATTCCCTATCCCCATTCTGCTATAATAAATTTTCCTCATTCCCCATTCTTCATTTCCCATGGGTACTACCCTCCCCATCTCCCAATGGATTTGGATTTTCCTCAACCCAACTTGACTTTTTTTTTTTTTTTTTTTTTTTTTAAGGTTCACAACCAAAGCTAAATTTACATTCAATCTTATTTTATTTTATTTGGTTCAACAATAAAATCAAATGCACATTAATTAATTAATTAAAAATAATCAAATTTATAATTTTGAGACAATCAAATCAATTTTAATAATTGAAAAAAAATGTGAAAGAACATGAAAGATTAAATAATAATAAAAATTACAATCATCTCTCTCTCTCTCTCTCCCTCCCTCCCTCCCCTACAATGTTATAAGAGTCTATTTATAATGTTATAAGTGCATGTTTGAAGAAATAAAATGTGAAAGAACATGTTTGAAGAAAGTGTTATATGACCCATATTAAATTACATTACGGCATAAACAAGGAATTTTTTACTGATCTTTACCAACCAACAATAATACAAAACTACCCATGTTCATTCCAACGGTAGCGCACACAAAAATATAAAAAAATTGTAACAAATCAAAATACACAGCAAAGATCCTAATGATAAAACCAACAAATTAATGTAAAAAAACTCTTTACCAACCAAAACCCACATATGGATTACTCCACTCTAAATACACATGTATGTCTATCTATCTGTGTAATTCTAAACATCATAAATGAATTGCAAAAAATTATTAAAGTAGATGTTTATAGTAAGGCTTAATTCAGTTAGAAGCAAAACACACTAAACTCCCAATGCACATTCTTTGACATTTCAGCTCCCAATTCAACAAAGTGCATCCTTTGACATTTTAACTCTAATTTTTTACAAGTTTCTTACAGCAGCAACAATCCAGCAGTAGCAGCATTCCAACAGCAGCAACGCTCCAGCAACAAAACCTACACAAGGATAATAAAGATCAAAGAAAAAAATATTGCTCGACTCTAATTCACATCCATATACTGAAAGACAATGTAAAACATGTAAAAAGATCCTATTATGAAAGTTTGAGCTGTCCAACAAGAGAAAGGAGAAAAAAAAGACCAACTCTGATTCACATCTATTTCATCATATATAGCAGCGTAATCAATTGATTCCAATGTTGAATTACCTGAAAAATAAGAAAAGAAATTAAGTACTGAGACTATTCAATGAAAATATATTTATTTTAAAAATAATCAAATATTGATTTATTTAAGTACCTTGCATCTCTATAGCCTACAACCAACTCTGTGCACACATCAATGCTTTCAAAGTATTAGGATGAAGTCTACTCCGATACGGGCTCACCAACCTACCACTAGTGCTAAATGCAGACTCAGAAACAATAGTGGATACCGGAAATCCCTAACGATTGCCTGTAAGGTTGGATACTTTGATGCATTTGATTTCCACCAAGTCAACACATCAAAATTAGGGGTTCTTCACAACATCCTCTTCTAAATAATGGTTTAACTTTGATGTTACATTGTTGACTTTTTTTCTTCGCTTTTTACTAATAAACAAATCATAATCTGAAACTACCTCTGAATTCCCAAAATTTGAACTTGTAGAAGATTCAACATTAGCATCAGTCCCTAAACTAAGTTTTCTTTGATACTCTTGCAACAAATCATAACAAAGTTGGCGAATCTTTGCAATTTTCTCTTCAGCTGTATCTCCATAAAGTTTATTAAAATAAAACTCCAACACACTAAGTGTGTGTTTGATTGGATAGACTAGATAAGGGGGGATAAAAATCCATCGGACGTAAATCCTAGAACTGTGAATCCCTGGACTATTTAGTTAGATTGGATATGTATCCTGTGTTTGTTTTCTTATGGGATTAAATGTCTGGAAAGGACTATTTTTAGTGAATCAAATATTTAGTTGGACGGACTAGATAGGATAAATGAGCAAAAGACTATTTTACCATTTTTCAATTGTTTACTAAGTAATAGGAATATTAAACATATCTTTAATATTTTAATTATTTTTAGCCAGATTAAATAAAATTTTATTTTATTTTATTTTTTACACAATTAAATAAATTTATTTTTTTAAATTAAATAAATAAAATATCAATAAAAATATATGTTATTTTTTAATTAAAATTTTAAATAAATTTGTTTTTAAAAATAATAATAATCAAACAATGAAATTAAATAAAACATCTATTAAAATTTAAATAATGAAATTAAATAAAATTTTAAAATAAAACATCAATAAAATATCTATAAAAAATTATTTTTAAAAAAATAATTAAATAAAACATCAATAAAAAGTTAAATAAAATTATTTTATTTTTAAATTGAGACATTTGAATTTTATTGAATTTTACTAAATATAATACATAATTAAATAGTATAGGGTCAAAATGGTAATTTCACCACCTAGTCCCAACTGTAAATAGTCACTCCAAAATTGTCCCCCCCCCCCCCCCCCAAACAAAGATAGTATAATCTCCTATGTGGGGGATAAGGAGTCCGGTCGGACTCCATGTCCGGCGAACTAAAAAAAAAAACAAACGCTGGACTGAATGTTTCCCCGGATTACAATCCACACAGTAAATAGTCTGCCCTTTATCCCCCTAATCAAACACACCCTAAGTTTGTACCTAGGATCAAGTACAACAGCAACTCCTATAAGACCATGTATAACAACCCAATATTTATCAAACTTTCCCAGCATTTTTGATGCCATTGACCTAACCACTTCAATTGAACAAGAAAGCTATTGAGAGATTGTTATCCTAATCTTACATAAATTTAGAAAAGCAACATTGGCCGTGGGATATTTAGTTCCAGAAAATAATTCAGTTACTCTATAAAATATCTTGAACCTTCCACAAATTTCTCTAGCAAACTTGTAAGGACCCACATTTTCATGTCTTAGTTATGCTTGCATGCATCCATATGATTTTGCCATGTTAAGATTTGCATCCATGGATTCTTGCCTTGTTTTGTGCTTATGTGATTTGCTTAAGTGTATGTATGCTTTGTACCTCCCTTGTATTGTTAAGCCCAAGTCATGCCAAGCCTAAGTTATGTGAAGCCTAGGTTGATCCAAGCCGAGGTCATCTTAAGCCTTCAACTGTTTTGGAATCCCTTTGTTTGATCTCTACCTTTGTTCTGGCATACTGGCCGAGATGATTATCATCTGGGCCGAGGTGTGTATCGCCGAGGCCGAGGTGTGTATTATCTGGGCCGAGATGTTATCTTGAACCCAAGTGATCTTGTCCTGGAAGTGGTATGACCTAGACCGAGGTGTGGCACATCTGGGCCGAGGTGTGGCACAGTTCAGTCAAGTGTTGTCCTTCCTAGCCGGGATCATTGTCTTTGTAGTTGCCGAGGATCTGTCCTCCCAAGCCGATGTCATTGTTACCTTAGTGCCGAAGTCTTGTCCTTAGCCGAGGTCATTGTCCTTTGTTTGCCGATGTCTTGTCCCTTGCCGATGTCATTCCTTGCCGGAGTGTCTAGCCACCAAGCTTGCTGAGTACGTTTTGTCAGGGACTTGTCTTGTCAATCTGTCACCCTTTTGAAGAGAACCAACCCGGTAGTGCCACGTGGCCGAGCTGAGTGTTAAATCAGCCGTTAGAGAGAGAAACCTATTATTGTTGTGTTTTGTTCTAAGGAAGTAGAGAGAGAAGCTCTAGAAGAGGGAGAGGAGTTCTTGAGGGAGAGTAGATCTTCCAAGCTTGATTCCGAGAGATCCAACCGTTAGATTCGTGTTCTAAGGTTAGATTCTTGATCCTCTCGTCTTGTTCCTTATGTTTATGTTGTCACATTGCATGATTGAATATGTTTTGAAAGCCATGCATTGTTTTGAAGTTCGGTTTTGGAAAGAGAAAATGGCATTCATGTGTTCTTCAAGAAAAGACATGTTTTGATCCGAAAGCTCATGCCAAGATTCATGTTTTCATGTTTGTTTTTGTACGATCTTCAAGTATGGGTACCCAGGTCCATGTTTTCGAACTCATGGCATGAAACCCCAGATTTTGTATAAGCAAGTTATGATTTTGGCATTCATCTCATACTCATGTTCTTCATGTTCATGTTCTTCATGTTCTTCACGGGTGGAAACCCAGATTCCCAGACTTCACTTCCCGAAGTGTAGTCGCTGAGATCATTCTCACCTTGGCCTACCTTGCATGATCACTTGCACCTTTGGTTTGTCTTGTATGAACCTCGGCATGCTGTTGCACGCCGAAGCCGTGGCAACCACACCTCGGCTAAGAGGTGTGGGACCTCGGCAAAGGCCTGGTTGGTACCCAGCATGTCCCTTTGGCATGTAAAACAGTGTTTTGACTCCCAGCATGTTTTCCGAGATCATTTGCATGCATGTAAGACTTGTTCTGAGAAGTATGTTCAGTAGACTTGTTATGTGTTTGTAGGACTTGGACCCTTGCTGTGAATCCGACGTCCCAAGAACTATGTGAGTGGTACTTTTAATAAAGTTATGTTATAAGGTTTTGACAAGCTTTGTTTTGCCTTGTTTTGAAAAGTATTTGTTAAGCATGAATGACCGCTCGTGTTTTATGTGTTAAGAATAAGATTTGATTGCTAAGTATGAGTTTTGTTTTGGAGTCCGTACGTGCCAGGGGACTTTAAGCATAAGTGGCACAAGTCCGTACGTGCTAGGGGACTTAAAGCATTGGTAGCACAACCTTTTGGAGTCCGTACGTGCCAGGGGACTTTAAGCATAAGTGGCACAACCTTTTGGAGTCCTCCCGTGCTAGGGGACTTTAAGCCTAAGTAGCACCTTTGTTTTGCCACCGACGGTCTATGAACGGGTGGGTATGTTTCGTTATAAGTTAAGCCAAGTTACGTTTTGTATGCTAAGTATAAGTTCTGTTTCGGATGGCATTCTTGGAACCGTCCTTTCGTGTTAGGGGACGCTAAGCCTAAGTAACACCGTCCTTTCGTGTTAGGGGACGTTAAGCCTATGTAGCACTCTAAGTATATGTTTTGATGCAAGCTATGCTAAGTTCATGTTCTGATGCAAGTTATGTTGAGTGCATGTTTCGCAAGTTACGTTAAGTATGTTTTGATGCAAGTATGCTAAGTATATTTTTGATGCAAGCTAAGTTATACGAAAGGTTTTGAATAAGCTATGCTATAAGTATGTTTTGGAACAACTATGATATGTATGTACTGTTTTGACACGAACCTCGGGATCATTCATGTAAACCCTTTATTTCTTGTACCATTCACTGAGTATTTCAATACTCACCCTCTCTATATATATGTAGGTTTCAGCAGGAAGTCGGCTTCGCCGAGATGTGTGCTTGGACCCGATGTTTTGTATGCATGTTAGGTCGGCATTGAGGATGTCGGCTGTATGTTTGTATGTCGGCATTTTGTGTTTATGTCGGCAGTCCTGTGGATCATGTTTCTTGACTTATATATATTGTACTTCGTTTATGTCGGCTTGAGAAGCCTTTTGTTAAGATGTAATGTATATTTTATAAATTGTAAAGTTATGTAATGATGTATGCCATTTCTTTGACTTATGCACAGCTCTTATGGACCACTTGTATTTTGTTATTGCTTCCGCTCTTGTTAGCCCCATATATTATACTCTGATTGTGTGTGATTTGGAAAGTTGGCCTTTGGTAATCTCGGATTACTGGCCATCACGGCACCATCCTACTAGGGGCAGGTTGGGGTCGTGACAAAACTCCCACTCATTCTCACTTGGCAATGTTGTATATTGGGTCTCTTTATATTTGAAGCGATAAAATACATCCTTATACAACAAGGTAGTTTGAAGCATCAAGTACATTGAATTCCACTTAGTTGCACAATCAAGTCCTATCTTTTTAGTATTCAAATTTTTTACTTGACGAGCTGTTTCTTTAAAATCTTCTACTCTTTTAGGAGTTATTATCTAATAAGCTACACTATTTCGAATTTTCTCTACACCTACTCTTATCACATTCAATCCATCTTTGACAATCAAATTGAGAATATGTGCACAACAACGCATATGAAACAAAGTCCCACCCAAAAGAAGAGAACTACTATCTAATTTATCCAACAAAATGTTAATCATCGCATCATTGGTGGAACAATTATCAACAGTGATAGCAGATACTTTTCTATCAGGATCCCAATCCATCAAACAATTGATCAAAGTATCACAAAGAACTTTTGTGTGTGGACATGGAGTATAAATGAACCTAAAATCATAAATTAAAAAAAAATTTCAATCAACAAAACATAATGAATAGCTTCCATTGTAATTGTTCAATACCAAAAGCACATCAAGACATGTTTTAAGTAGAATGCATATAACATATGATGCAACAACAATCTGTAAAAAAGCATAAATTAATTTATATGCAAAAATATACCTCAAAATGCTGCTTTGCAATGACCAAGAATCATCAATAAAGTGTGCTGTGACCGCCATGAACTCTTTCTTTTGATTACTAGAAGTCCACATATTAGTTGTGATTGCCACTATACTTTGATTGCTCTGTACCAATCTTATTATCTTCTCCTTCTCATTGTCATAGATCTTCAAAATATCACTTTTTATTGTGTTTCGAGAAGGTATTTTAAACATTGGTTAAATTGCCATCGAATATCTTTTAAATCCAATATGATCCACAATAGACAAAAGGTTTCATGCTAGATTATGGCATTTGAAAGCTCTCTCCTAGCAATATCTTCATCAAAACTATAGGAGACTTTCGGGCTCTCCTTGTTAAAGTTGCTAGTTAAAACTCTTTGCCTCATGTCCATTCCTTCCCTTTTCTTAAGACAACTCCTATAGTGATCACGCAAATGTGAAGTTCCATGTTTCGGATTACCCCCAAGATGCTTCTTACAATAATTACATATTGACTTCCATACCCCATCAATTTCTTCCTTCTTAAAGTGTTACCACACAAAACTTGGGGGTTTTTTTCTAGTAGCAAAACTAGAATTAGAATCATCTACATCAAGGACATTTTGATTTTGGAGGGGAGGTCGTGATGGCAGAGAGGTCTCACTCTCAACCGATATTGATGGTTGTAAACCATCAACGGGTAGCTGGGAGTTTGCTTGAGAGTTTGCTCCAACTTCAGACATTTTCAATGCTTAAAAACCCTGGAGAACATAAATAAATAAAAAACCCAGAATCCCCATTTAGGCATTTAGTCAAACAGCTCAATGAAACAGAACAACATTTCAACACATTCACAACTTCAATTCTAATCCTTCAGAATTTCAACATCAATTTTACATATATATAATAAATGATAGAACCACATTAAGCCCATAGGAACATGAGATAAAATTGTTTACAGAGTCAACATTTTGAAACCCCCATCATCTTAAATAATCAGATCATCCCAATCCCATCAAACAATGCACAATTTAACAGAACATGACAAACATAAACTACTCCAATATAACTAGAGGGTTGCAAAGCTGGTGTGTAACCTCAACATAATTTTGCAAACCACGACAAATAAAGTTTTGGGTATTGACATTTTTAGAGTATCAACAACTCTATGCACCACAAACCTAATTTACACTGTTCAAAATACTAGATAGAAACAAAACACCCAATTTGCAGAACCAAAATTTCAATTATCCTAACAAAAATCAATACCCATGGTGAGTTCATAAAGGATTAATACAAACATAAATAATCAAGACAACCCATTAACCTAAATTTGACCGCCTCACCTGGATTCACACACAAACTACAATTAAATCACAAACAATTGTATATGACTTTATAGCTAGAAAAAGATAATTATTAATATGATTGACACAAAATTACACAGGCATATACCTCATAGATGCGAAGCTTAGGGTAGTTGATGACGTAGTAGGCCATAGCGAGCTGGGTCTGGTTCTCAGGTGGGTAAATCGATTTGATCTCATGGACTATGCAACCTTGAGCCCCTAGCATACGGCGATGCTCCTCTGGCACGTCCGGCAGCACCGCCACCACAAGTGGGTACGCAATCTGGACCTTCCTCAAGCCCGATGAAGAGGGAACAAAAAAAAAAAAAAAAAAAAACCCCTAGAAATCAATCGCGAGATGATCAACGGGGTTGAGCAGAGATTCGAAGGAATGCCATTGAAATCAGAGATGAATTGAAGGTTAAAGAGCGTGAAGGAGAACTTGAGGTTGAACTGCTTCAAGGTGTCCGCTTGTAGATGCTTCGGATTCTTAGAGATTGCAATGGTTAAGCGCCTCCGTATCAGAGAGAGGAGGGGAAAGATTGAGAGAACAAAAAACATATGGGGGAAATGGGCGGGTACCCATTCCCGACCCATATCCTATGGCTATTTAAAAAATACCATTTAATTGACTTGACGGGTAAAAAAAAAAAGAAAAAAAAGAAGGGAAATTAATATATATAGGTCGGATCTCCATGGTAATCCATAGGGTAGGATCCCCATTGCCATCCCTAGCCACAAGGACTCAGCACAAGAACATAGTGGGTTGGAAAATTATTAGCTATTCTTGTATTATTTTGTGGTATTATCAATATAATACACTCAATAAATAAAAAAATATAATATATATAAAGTGGATTATCACTTGTCTCTTAGCTAAATAATAAAAGTGAATCAACAATTTTTTAAACTTTCAAGGACAGTTTAAAAATTTTGTCACAAAAATATCACCAATTATAAATTATAGAGACAATTTAAAAAAATTGTCACAAAAAAAGTTACAATTTTTTAACTTTCAACGACAATTTAAAAAATTAGTCATAGAAAAACGTCACTAGTTATAAGTTTTAGCGACAATTTATAAAAATCATGACAAAAAAGTCACTAAATATCAATTTTTAGCGACATATGTAAAAAATTATCATAAAAAATTATTTGAACGACGATTTTATTAAGACTTATTTTTAATATGATTCGATAAGAATTAAGTCTAACTATTAGGATCTATTAATAGTTTACTATTTTTCTACTGAGATTAAGATCACAAGCGTAAAATAATGATGTCAACAAAATTTTATTTTAAAGGGTAAAATATAATGGAAAGGTTTATTTTAGGGGAATTTTTTTTAGGGTCCCTAATAATAATAATTTAAAGGATAAAGGACACCAAAAAAAATAGTGATGCATCAGGTCCCTGAACAACTTGGCGCGTGTTTTTAATTATTTTGTGGTCCAAAATACCCGTGCCAAAATCAACACAGAAACGAAACTCATTCCGACGTCTGAGTTCCATTCCAAGCATCCAGCATCTTCACGAACAGGAGAATAGCAGAATTAGGGTTTCAACATCATCTTCACCATCGACATTAGAGCTTCGTTATCTTTTGCAAAAATCATTCTCATTCCTTCCTCACAAATTTCTCTAACCTTCGTTAGAGCTTCGTTTTCACTGCTCATCGTCATCTCAGTCCATCTTCGTCACGTCGCATCTCCATCTCAGGCCATATCAGCTCGTCATTTAAGTTTCATCCTAACTCTGGTAAGTTTTTCTACAATACAACCAGATTTTCTCTAGAAACACAGTTAATAGCATTTTATATTAACCTTTCATAAATTAAGGTTTCAATTACGTAATAAAAAGCTACCTGAATTTGGAAAAAGTTATTTCTGTGTGTTTTGAACTTATTCTTGAACATGTTTGTGTGATTTTATTTGTAAATTTCTTTGACATTTGAATTTCTTTGATTTTTGCTTGATGTATGTTTCTTCTTTCAATTTTCTCTGGCATGTTTATTTTGAAAAAAGCAATTTTCTGTGTTTTTATCTTATTCTTGAACATGTTTCTCTAATTTTGTCTATAAATTTCCCTGCTCTGTAAATTTCTCTGTAATATGTATTTTTAATTGGAATGTCTATCTTTCTCTGGAATGTCTATTACTCTCTTGCCTCTGTCTAAATTTCTCTGGTATTTATAATTTTCTCTAACCACATCACATCACTTTCCTCCCTTGTGTGTCTCTATCATGTTTAATTTTCTCTGACATTTTAATATTATGGACTGGAATAAATATTTCTTCTTTGAATTTTCTCTGACATGTGTATTTTGAGAAAAAGTTATTTCTCTGTATTTTGATCTTATTCTTGAACATATTTCTGTGATTTTGTCTATGAATTTCTCTACTTTGTAAATTTCTCTGGAATATGTATTTTTCTCTGAAATGTCTATTACTCTCTTACTTGTCTAAGTTTCTCTGGTATTTATAATTTTCTCTGACCACATCACACTACTTTCCTCCTTTGTGTGTCTCTATCATGGTTAATTTTCTCTGGTTATGTATGTAAATTTTTCTAGCATTTTAATATTATGAATTGCAATTTTCTCTGGAATGGAAATTTCCTCAAGAATGTGTAATTTTCTCTGGAATGTGTATTTTTCTCTGGTATGTTTATTTTGTTCAATTCTTGGTTTCAATGTGGTGTAATTTTCAGTGGCATGTTTACATTACTTTGTTTATTTTATCTTACTAATTGTGGAATGGAAATTTTCTTTGGCTTGCCATGTTTACTTTTCTCTGTCATTCATTTTCTCTGGTATGTTTACTTCTATATGTAATTTTAACAATTATTGAAAATTTCTCTCCCATGTTTATGATGCTTTGTTGATTTTCTCTAACATTTAATTTTTAATGTCCAATTTTCTCTGGCATGTCTAATTTTCTGTAATTTTCCCTTATCTGTAATTTTCTCTGACATCTCCAATTTTCTCTTATCTGTAATTTTCTCCCTTATCTGTAATTTTCTCTCACATGTCTAATTTTCTTTGGCATGTTCAATTTTCTCTGGGATTTAATGTTGACATCTTTATATTTTAATTATTGTCTAGAAATGGCAAAACGTAAAAGCAGCGAAACACCGGAAACACCAAGCAAAAAATAAAAACTCTCTCAGTCTTCTTATGGGCTAAGATCAAAAACCAGCAGCAAAACACTGGAAACACCAAGCAAGAAAGAACAACTCTCTCAGTCTTCTTATGATCTAAGATCAAAAACCAGCAGCAAAACACCACAAACTCCTCGCCAAAACACACAAGTCCAAGGTGATGAAGCAACTAGCATCTAGATGAGTACTCCAACTTCAAAAGACTTAAGCTCAAGGGGGAAAAAACCTGTTAAACTCCACAGAAAGAGAGCTCACTACAGCATTCAATTCTGATCCAACCTCTCATCTGTTGTCTCCTTTTTTCAAACACTTAAATTCAATTCAAAACAACTTGTAGAGCTTCAAAAGACCCCATTCTGGTATTTGATCCAAGCTCTAACCACTGGAAGGATGGATCCAAAGAAATCTAGGAAATCTGATGATGACGTAGTTGCTATAATCCAATGTTACAATGAAAAAACAAAAGCATTCACAGTTGGTAAGAAGAACTTGACCTTTACAACAAATGACATGACCTTAATTTTTGGTTTGGAAGGAGGTAAAGGAGCCATGTCATTAAGATACTCTAAAAAGCCAAAATCTGCATTCCTAAGGAGAAGATTCCAAAAGGACACAAGGCTCACTGGTCCTGTTCTTAAAAATGTCTTGGTCAAAGCAATGAAAGGCAAGCAATCAACTGACTTCAAAGATGTAGCAATCATTGTTACATTGTACTTGTGTCTCACCCTATTCTTTGCAACAAGTGGGAATTCAATAGGGTGGGTTTTTATAAAGTATGTGGAACCTCTTGAATCAATGAAACAGTATGATTGGCCAGAAGCAATCACATCAACATTAATTGATTCTATCATGGCATTGCACAAAACTCCAAAAAAAGTTACAGGGTGTGTCATTGCATTGCTGGTAAGTATAATATCCATTCAAATTTGCAGTTATCATACTTACAAATTTGTGTGTTTAGAAAATTTTATTTACTTTAATTTTCATCACAGTATTGGCTATGTGAACATGCAACTATCATTGACTCGGAAGACAGTAACACAACTGACTTCCCAAGATGTGCCAAGTGGAACCTGCAAACCTTGACGAAACAGCTGCAGAAGACACCAGTCCACTCTCTTGCACCTCGACAGGTTAGATTCCTATCGCTACTGAAATCTCAGTGAAATTCCAAAATTTCTCTAACCACTGCTTTGTTTCCCTCCTTGTGCATTCATTGATTAAGATCAATTTTCTCTGAACTATCAATTTATGTTTTCTTCTTTGGTACCAACTGGTTTATTTCTACCATTGTAATCAATTTTCTCTGCAATCCAAATTTCTCTGACCACAATTGTAACACATTAACTTATATGCCCTGATTGATTTTCTCTAATATCTGAATTATGTTGGTTGTTTCATAATTTTCTCGAGCCCATAAAATTGTTTCTCCTTGTATGTAATTTTCTCTAGCCTATAACTTATGTGCCTTGCATCTTTGATAAACACTGTTTATTTCTACCCTTCTAATGAATTTTCTCTGGAATCCAAATTTCTCTGACACAATTATAGTCAAACATTAACTTATATGCCTTGATTGATTTTCTCTGATATCTAAATTATGTTGTTTGTTTCACAATTTTCTCTGCCTCATAAAATTAACTCCTTATCTCTAATTTTCTCTGACCCATACAATTTTCTCTGATGTTTGTTTCCCATTAATATCATTTAAATAAATTTTATTTTCCTTATTTGAATTTTTTCTCTCAGTGAATTTTGTAACATTTCTCTAATAAAATAGTCTCCTGTTACAGATAGATAACAAGCAGCTAGTCAAAAATCCATCAGAGGAGTTCTGTCTTGGTAAAATGACGAAGAAAGAATCAAAAAAGGCAATTGTCAAATTCAAGGAGACATTACAAGATCCATCTGAAGAATGAGAGAATGAAGAAGCAGAAGGCAACATAGAAGAATACGAAGCCAGCAATGGACAAGAAGATTAAGCAAGCAGTGGAAAAGAAGAAGCCAAAGAAGCAAGTGAAGAAATAGAAGCAAAAGACAAAGAACAAAATGAACAGAAAGAAGAAGACAGTGAAGAAGAAGATGAACAGCAAGAAGAAAACAATGAGGAAAGTGATGAAGAAGAACGTAATGAGCCAATAGACCAACAACGTGATAGCATTTGTGGCTCAACAATGCATCAGCCTCAAGAATCTGAGGAATCAAAAGATGCCCAAATTGATGATCTACGTCAAAGACTGAAGGCACTTTCTCAATCTAAAAAAGAAGAAGAGAGATTGATTGAATTACATGCTGAAAAGGATATTGCAATAAGAACCTTGACATCACTTAACTCAGAACTTCAAGAAAAAGACAGCACAATCCAAATGAAACTAAGGATGTTGGAGGTTCAAAAAGAAGACGATACAAAAACAATTCAACAGTTGAGGTATTCAAATTCAGAGCTTGAAACTGAAAATGCTAAATTGCATGAACAAGTTCAAGAACTATCCGTACAACTAGCAACACAACCATACCGAACACTAACACAACTTCAACTACAAGGTCAGTGAAAATCTTGAGCCACAAAAAGTTATGTCCTTGTGTCAACATAACTCAGAGAAATTTCTATTTATTATAATTTTCTCTGTCATTGATAATTTTCTCTAGAAGTTATATTTCTCTGAACACATTAGTTTCTCCCGCTTATTTCTATTGATTTCTACTGCTCATTTCATTTTCTCTGTCTATTTTCTTATTCGATTTTTGGGGCTTGTTTGATTTTCACTGTGTATAGTTGGAATGCAAGTGGAACAACAACCAACAACCCAACAAGAACAAATGGCACACAAAGAACAACCGAAACAAAAGACAAAAGTCTATAGTAACTGGAAAATATTGAATCAAATAAATTTACATATTGAAATATCATCTGTTACTTCAGAGAAATTTCACTTTTACTAATATTTTCACTGTCTACAGTCAAAAAAGATCTGACGTCAATGACAAAAAATTTAAAGGCAAAAGAAAGGAAGGAAAAGCAGCACGATCCAGAATTTCAATATCCCAAAGTTGCGAAAGTGACTATAGCTTCAAAACAAGCTGCAACGCAAGCTTAGCAAAGCACGAAGGACAAAGAAGTGCTTAATGCTAATGCGTACGTATTGCCTCAACCTATAAACATCAGAAAATCTTGGGCCTTTCCACAAACTTTTCCGATTTCAAGATTGATAAAAGATCATGTAAAAGACATCTTGCAGCACATATCAATGTGTCTAGACTTGAGTAAGTACAACAAACAAAATAGAAGATAACAAACAACAAATTACAAACTTATATTGTATTAACAACAATTAAATCCCTTCTTTGTCATCTTGTAGGGCTTTAATTTGGACAAGTGAGTTAAATCTCATTACCTTCGAAGACATTGGAAACCTAATAAAGCAAAAATAAATTGCCAGCAATGTAAGTCTTTCATCAAAATTTCTCTGCAATGTTCCATCAGTCTTTATAAACCAATATTACAATTATAAATCATATTTTTCAGGTCATTGATGGCTATGGAGAGATCCTTTTGGCTGACCAAATGAGAGAAAGATAACACCCAACTTCATTTTTTTTCACATCCATGAGCTTAGTATGTTACTACCATTTTATTTGATTTTCTCTGGAATTTACTTACTACTTTCTCTTCTTAAAATACTTCTTGAAGCCAGTTGTCTCACTAGTCTAATTTTCTCTAGCTAGTTGTGTGCATTTAAAATTTCTTTGTGTATATTTTTTTAATTCCTGTCATTTCAACTTTCTCATAACATAACCATTTTTTGATTTTCTCTGACCACAAAATTTCATCAAGATGACAGAAAATCAAGCTTTTCGAGTGTCCATATTTGACAAGTATATTGAAACAGCATGGAAGAACTATAGGTTCCTCCATTTCCCAATAAATACTGAAGGTAATGAGAAGTCCACACATGGAAATCACTGGACCTTGCTTGTCCTGGACAAACAAGTCAATTTATAGAGGTTCTACAACTCACTGAGGCCAAGGAGGGATGATGCAGAAGACAAATATGTCAAAGATGCAAAACAATTGGTAACGACTGTAAATTTCTCTGATCCATCATAATCTTTATGTGATGATAATTTTCATAGAATCCTATTGATTTATCTGTAAATTTCTCTATTATTTAAAAATTATTTTTTTGCAGCAAGATTATGTGGAGAATTTTTTGAAAGCTTACCTTGAAAGAGAGGCTCAATCACAACCCTCTTTCAAATTGATAAACTCACAAAATACAAGTTACGACTTTGAGTATGTCAACAATGCTCCACAACAAGAAAGTGATTCGTAAGTTTCATACATCTATAAATAAGATAATCTGATTTGCATGTTTCTTAAAACTAACCATACCTATAATTTGTATGCAGTCTGGATTGTGGCCTCTTTGTTTGCTATATAATGAAACAATATAGCAAGCATGAACCTATCAGCTCCAAATTGTCCACACAAGAGATAAGGTTGATGAGGGCAGAACTCATAGAGAGATTTGTGACCGAAGTTGGCCAGTCATGAACTGAACCAATTGAAATACCTCCAGAAGAACCAAAAATGTAATAGTGAAACTAGTGAAAGGAAGACAATGTACATATCCACACAGAGAAAATTGTCTCACATATATGTATATATCCATACAGTATTAACCATTCAGTTTTTTGTTGATACATTGAAGAAATGATGATGCTTGACATATATGTATATATCCTTTCTTGACTAATGTAAATTTCATTTTTTTTTTATTTTGACTAATGTAAATTTCATACCTATCGATGGTTAAATCTATATATGTATTTTTTTATTGTGATTGTCAACACAATCCACACAGAGAAAATTGTCTGCAGAAATTTCTCTGGTATGATATTACCAGAAATTCACAGAGAAATTTAACTTGTATCGTCCCAAGGGGATGCCTATATGATCATGTAATCTGTAATGCTTTGTGTTGGTACAAAACAATCATCAAACTCAACAAAACACAAAACGCACAGTTATTTTATCTGCCACTGGAAAATTTCACTGGATGAATTTCAAATTTCAAAACACAATGCCCAGATAGTTTTCTCTGATAGTGGAAAATTTCTCCAGATGAAATTGACGGATTCGAATGGTGACAGAAAATGGAATTTATGAGTTGTGAATTTCTCTGGGTTGAGTGATTTGGAGAGGAGGAATTTCTCTGGGTTGGTGAGAAAAATTTCTCTGGCTTTCACAAAAATTTCTGAGTTGAAGTGAGTCTAGAGAAATTCTTTCCTGGTTCAAAGAAATTCTCAACTCAGAGAAATTTCAAAAAAGCTTAATTTTGTTTCTTGGTTGTACTTAGTGCAATAATTTTGTGTATGCTTTGTCTGGTGTGCACATTTCTTGAAATGACTGATATGAAGTTACCAGAAATTGACAGAGAAATTTAACTCATATCGTGCCAAAGAAGGTGCCTATATGATTATGCAATCTCTAATGCACTGTGTTAGTACAAAACAATTATCAAATTCAGAAAACACAATCCACACAGTACTTTTCTCTGCCATTGTCAAATTTACGTGAATGAATTTGAAGCTTCAAAACACAATACACAGAGAATTTTCTCTGCCATATGAAAATTTCTCTGGATGAATTTGACAGGTATTACAAACCCACTACCTATAGTATATATCAACAAACACAATGCACACTTTAACTGATATTGAAAAAT
Organism: Camellia granthamiana; assembly: GCA_036172215.1. Lineage (NCBI taxonomy): Eukaryota > Viridiplantae > Streptophyta > Magnoliopsida > Ericales > Theaceae > Camellia > Camellia granthamiana. Next base: position 192,742 of record JAXFYN010000214.1, read on the forward strand.
TTCTCTGGATGAATTTGATTGATATTATTATATACACTGTCTCAAAAATACATTTCACAAAACAAAATAAACAAAGTAATCATCAAATGTATTATTCAATCAATAAAATGTATAATCGTCAACTATTTAACAAAGGTTCCTTGCATGTCCTCTTATTATGGTGACCAATACTCTCACAACGACTACACTTAATCACCTTTTTAAACTCTCCAGTAGAAGCAATTATGTTCTTCTTCGGCCTCAAAGCTGGTCTCTTGCTCAATGGAGGTAAAATCATAGCATCTTCAATGCTACACAGAGGTTTTTCAACAGTTGGAACTGGGCCAATCGAAAACGAGTATGCTTGACGATACATATCAGCATGAAAAAATGGTTCAACAAATGAATTCAAATTCTTTCCACTCCTAAAAATTGCAGCAACAGCATGTTGACATGGACACCCATTTATTTACCATTGTCGACATGAACAAGTTCTCAACCCAAGATCAACCATAACCGAAGGAAAACAATGCACTTCAAAGACATTATCAGATGATAAACTCACATTCCATGTCCTCCCATCCAAAAAGACTTCTCCAATACACTATCCATACGAGGACACAGAACTTTATTCCATTTACTAGAGAGCAGTCTCCTATCAGACCTCACATTCATGATTTGCAACCGTATCATGTCCACCAAATTTGTTATTGGCAAGTGCCGAGCTTCTCGTATCCATGAATTGAATGACTCAGCAACATTTGAATGCATCTCACCAGAACGTTTTCCCGCAAAATATGCATCACTCCAATTTTCATATGGTAAACTTCTCAAGAAAACACTCACAATGTCTCCTCCCTCACTTTTTAATTCATTTAACTTGAAATGAAATGATGCTTTTGTTGGAGCATATGCACATTCTGAAAACTTGGACACAATCGTCTCCCTAACCAAATTTGTGTTTCCACATAACAACTTATCCCTCAAATTTCTCTTTAGATGTTCAAGACAAAATCCATGAAAACAGTTAGGGAAAAACCTAGTAATTCCCTCCACAATACCACAATGTCGATCTGATATGAAACTTATCACCCTTTCTGATCCCAATACTCCACATAAATGTTCAAGAAACCAACACCAATTGTCTTTATTCTTAGCATCAACAACAGCAAAAGCTATAGGAAAAAAACCTACAAAACAAATAGGAACAAGCATATTAGATATACACATGCAGAGAAAATTAGAACAATAAACAACCAGAGAAATTTGACACTGCCAACATCCAGAGAAAATTCACTTAATGCCCAACTCCAGAGAAAATTCACACATTGGCAACATCCAGAGAAAATTGACTTAGTGACCAACTACAGAGAAAATTCACACAATCATAATATCTAGAGAAAATTCACTTAGTGACCACCTACAGATACAATTCACACAATGACAACATCTAGAGAAAATTCACACACTGACCAAAATCCAGTGAAAATTCTCACAGTGGCCACAACCATAGAAAATCCACACAGTGGCCAAAACCAGAGAAAATTCAAAGTGTCAGAGAAAAATCACATTCACTCAATTCCTACATGTATAGAAAATTCACATATTTAGATAAAATTATATATATTTACAATTACCTTTCTTCCCATCTTTCCCCGTTGCAGCAAGCATAACTCCTTTGTATCGTCTGTAATAACCCCGACCTCTGATTAATGTTAACTCGTATCTAATTATGCTAATTAATAATTAAAGTGAAATTCTGAATAAATTTACATGTGTGTTGCATTATTTTTGTGTCTCTATCTGTTCGATGTAGAAAGATCTGTTCATGTTTTAGTTTCGATTTGCAAATTGAAAGCCTTATCGGCATCCGAATCAGAAATTGACTTGATTTATGTGCTAATTAGGATTTCTAGAATTTTATGGTAGGTCTAATTAAAATTCGGTTCGAAACGATTAAATTTGATTAAAATAATGTCATTTGTTTATTTTTGAGCAATTACCACTTATTAGGCTAATTGAACCCCACTCACCTCTTTTATTCCTTTTTGATCACATTTGAGCCTTGAGAGGAAGAAAACGTGAGGAAGAGTGAGAGAAGGGAGAATTGGTGTAGAGCTTGAAGATTGAATTCAAGGAGGGAAATTGCTAGGAAAACTTGGAAGATCACTCAAGACCATCTCTAGCATAAGAAATTGAGATCCCTAGGTAAGAATGTTAATCTCTAGCCTTGAAGTTTAGTTGATTAGAACATGAAATTAATGGTGTTAGGGGATTGACATGGGAATTGAGCTACAAGAGTGGAATTAAGGGTGAATTCATGCATGCATGTGCATTTCTTCACATTTTGAGCATAATTTCAAAGGCTTCTTTCATGCATGTATTAACCTCACTTACATTTTGGTTATTCATCATGTTTTCCTTTAAATTACCAAGTTTGATCATGTTTTGAGGAGGATGAATACAAGAGAGTTCATGCATGTTATGTTCATAAATTGATTTTTGAGTTTAAAGTTGATTTTTGCACAATTAGTATCTTTTGGGCATGATTTCTTGAAATGTTGCTTTAAACATGTTGTTTTACGAGTCTTTAAGCCTCCGTTTGGCAGAGCTTTCAAAATCTAGTTCAACACTCACTTTTGAGTGTTGTGTTTGTTTAGGGTTTTCAAATCACAATTCTACACTCATTTCTCAAAACTCATTTCAAAACATAATCATTACTTTTTAAAACTCATAACCAAACACATAATTCAAAACTCTTTTCAAAACTCCATTCAAATCAATATTCTAAAAATATTTTAATTTTGTTAAGATTTACGATTTTTTTAATTTTTAATTTTTTTTAATTTTTTGAATATTTTTAAATATTACAATTTTAATTTTTTAAATTTTAAAATATTTTATAAAAATAAATTCAAACTCTATTTTATAAAAATATTTTTAAATATTTTAATTTTGTTAAGATTTACGATTTTTTTAATTTTTTTAATTTTTTGAATATTTTTAAATATTTTAATTTTTAAATATTACAATTTTAATTTTTTAAATTTTAAAATATTTTATAAAAATAAATTCAAACTCTATTTTATAAAAATATTTTTAAATATTTTAATTTTTTTAAGATTTATGATTTTTTTAATTTTTTAATTTTTTTAATTTTTTGAATATTTTTAAATATTTTAATTTTTAAATATTACAATTTTAATTTTTTAAATTTTAAAATATTTTATAAAAATAAATTCAAACTCTATTTTATAAAAATATTTTTAAATATTTTAATTTTTTGTTATGTATTTGGTTACGATTTGAGTGTAGAGTTGTGAAAGTAGTATGGAATTTTGAGTTATGTGTTTGGTTATGAGTTTTAAAAATAATTTTTTAATTGAGTTTTGTTTTATGTGTTTAGTTAAGATTTGAGTGTACAGTTGTTTTTAAATTTAAAATATTAAAATTTTAAATTATTTTAATTTTTTGAATATTTAAATTAATTTTTTACTTATTAAATTTTTTAGATTATTTAAATTATTTAAATATTTATGATTTAAATTTTTTGAATATTTATTTTGAAAAAAAATTATTTCCTTTGTAGTATTTTCAATTAAAAAATTAATTAATGTTATTTTTTGTTAATAATAAATTTTTTTAATTGAATTTTAAAAAGAGTTTGGTTATAAGTGTTGATCAAAATTTTCAATAATGTGAAAGTAATATGTTTTGTTATGAGTTATAACAATTTGAATTAAGTTTTGAAAACTCTTTTCAAAACTCATAACCAAACAAATTTTTTTTACTTCACATGTCAAATCAAACTTTCAAAACTCAATTCTACACTTAATTCAAAACTCAATTCCACACTCAATTCAACACTTTATTCAAAAACCATAACCAAACAAATTTTCTACACTCAAATCATAATTCTAAAACACACAAACTCAAAATACAACTCATATTCTCAAATCATAATTACAAAACTCTACCAAACGGAGCCTAAGTGTTTTCCAAAGTTTGAGGCCCAGAAATTTGAGTTTGATGCATTTGAGGTCGAATTTGAGCTTGGTGATCAAATCTAGAAATTCCAAAAATTTGATCCACGCTCAAGCGTGGGACTTTACGCTTGAGCGTGCACTCTGAGTACATGCACTCCGCTCGAGCGTCGATATTTACGCTCAAGCGTGAAATGCATATACCCAGAAGTTTCTGTGTTTTGCAGTCCGCTCGAGTGAGGGAATCCACGCTCGAGCGAGGGTCTGAGTCTCACGCTCGAGCGTAGGTCGAGCGCCTGTCGAGCGTGAAAAACTTGCATCCAGTACTTTTGTCGAGGTTTACAGTCCGCTCGAGCGGGGAAGTCCACGCTCGAGCGGAGCTTCATTGTCTACACGTCCGCTCGAGTGTGGACCTTATTTTCAGCAAGTTTCAAGAACTGTTTTCCAATGCATTATTGCATCCTGATTCCATCCTAGGCATTCCTAAGCCATGTTTAAGATTCCATAATGAGGATTAAAGGTTAGAAACACACTAAGAGCCATCGAAGTACGTTATATACATTTAGAACGTGTGTTTCAAGTGTGTATCTGTTATGTGTTATGTAGGTCACGTGCCGTGTACCGTTTGACCAATCTGCTCCGTCTATCTGTCTCAGGGCCAACTGTGAGTAATAACGTAGTAAAGTTATGTTCGACTGTATTTATTTTCTGTGTGATAAATAAGATCTGTTTTCTAAAGTGCTATGTTCTGTACAATGAATGACTGTCCAATTTCTGATATGTATTCGTGACATCCTTAGCATCATGTGATATTTGTTGGCTGTTACCCGGTATCGGAGGTTCCTTTATGGAACTTAATCTGTCTGCACTCTGTTACCCGTAACAGAGGCCCCGTCATGGGGGCTCAGCGTATTTATTCTCTATTACCCGGATCCGGAGGTTCCTTTATGGAACTGGTTATTCGTAACCCTCACGTGTCTACCTCTGTTCTATATCTGCTCTGTTAATGCTAATGGATGTATCACGTAAACTTAAGCACACCTCATGATTTCTGTATATGATCTGGACAAATTATGATTTTGATATGAAACTGAATTATGATTTCTGAATCTGTACGGACTCATTCATTGAAAACCCTTTACTCTATTATTGTTCACTGAGTTTTCGCTCACGGTTTATATTATGTATATAGGTGAGCCGGCGCGTGATCAAGGCCAGAGTTGACGACCTTCACTTCTGTTTTTGTCAGCCAACCGTTGTGCCTCCCGAGGAGGTTCTGATCGAAGTCTAGCTACATGGTTGTTTTTGTGCTCATGTTAGTCTCAGTCTGTTTTGTACAGTTGGGTCTTGGACATTACACTTATGTACATGTTTTGTAAATATTGATGTCCTTCGACCGACATGCTTATGTATATATATATAAGCTTTGAAATCTTCTGTCCCATGTATGTTATCACAGCTCATTGGACTATGTCTATTTTGTATAATTGCTTCTGCAACCCCTTATTATGTGCTTATCTGTTAAGAGGCATTTGGTAATCCACGGATTACTGGCCGGTTACGATGCTAAACCTACAGGGGCAGATTTGGGTCATGACATAGTGGTATCAGAGCACGTGTTCTACCGCACACACGGGTTCATATGAACTTAGGATGTCCTAGTAAGAGTTAGGGGCATTCCATCTGCATGTGTGAGTGTGTGGTAATCCAAATGAATATGGAAACTTAATGTGTGTAAAATTTGAGCAAATGAATTGAAAGAAATGAATAAGATTATGCCTATGTTTATTATCGTTCGATGTCTCTATAGTAACATGGAGAATGCAAGGGGAAGTGATGTAAGTGAATCTTCAGAGGCTTGCATGGGACGAATGGAACAAATGGTAGTAGCATTGACTGAAACTTTGACACAACAGCAAAGACAACAACCTTTACCCCTTCCACCCCTGCCGGCACAAGCCGAAGCAGATAATAATGACATCATCAACTAGACACAGAAATTCATTAAAATGAAACCGCCGACATTCTATGGTGGAATTGAACTGTTGAAAGCAGAGACATGGTTACTTGAAATGGAGAAGCTATATGAAGTGTTTCCTTCTGAAATCCAGAAAGTCCTCCTAGCTACCTATACTCTGAAGGATGAAGCCCGAAGGTGGTGGTTATTGATTCGAGGTGGCAATGGGAATATGATGTGGGCACAGTTTAATGCCATCTTCTATGATAAATATTTTCCCCAATGTTTCAGGGATCAGAAAGTGTCTGAGTTTCAAGAACTTAAACAGGGAAAGATATCTGTGGCTGAGTATGAAGCCAAATTCGCCGAACTAGCATGGTTTGCTCCCCATATGGTGGATACTGATTACAAGAAAGCACGAAAATTTGAAGGTGGACTGGATTTGGAGGTGTTTGATCGGGTAGGCGTACTGAAATTGCTTAGGCGTACTGAAATTGCCTACTTATGTGGAAGTTCTAGACAGATCCTTAATGGCAGAAGCCACCATAGCCGCCATGAAACAAAGTAAGGCCCTAGCAGCTACAACAACTGATTGGAGAAGAAAAAGGTCTGGGTTTGGCTTTAAAAGAGGCCGGTCTTTTGTCAGTAAGAAGCAAAACACGGGGTCTACAAGCAGCTCGAGTCAAAGTAGTGGGTCTATCCCGGTCTGTTCTGATTGTGGTAGAAGCCATAGGCGTGTGTGCTACCGAGTATTCGGTGCTTGTTTCTGATGTGGCCAGTCAGGTCATGTAGTGAAAGACTGCCCACTCAGGTCTGAGAATACTAGCCGTCTTGCGGCAAGTTCAGCTGGATCTGCCTCTGTGGCCAAAACAAATACTGGGAAGGAACCTCTGAGACAAGGTCGAGTGTTCGCCTTAGTGCCCGGTGATGTACCAAACACCTATACTGTGGTGTCAGGTACACTCTCTGTATGTTCTCAAAATGCATGTGTACTGATAGATTCTGGTTCTACACATTCCTTTGTATTGCATGCTTTCTCTCCAAAATTGATTAGACCATTAGAACTTATGACATATGTGTTATTTGTATCTATGACGTCTGGGGGTTTTATGATGTGTGCTTATGTTTATCCCGCATGTGGTATTATGATTGGCGATATGATGTTATATGTTGACTTGTTGCCCTTGAACATTGATCATTTTGATTGCATTTTGTGAATGGACTGGTTGACTAAATACTGTGCTACTATTGACTGTGCAAGTAAATCTGTTGTGTTTAGACCACCAGATATGCCTGAATTTACTTTTACTGGGAATGGGGTAGTTCCTCCCCCATATCTGATTTCAACTTTGAAAGCCATAAAACTGCTTAGGAAGGGATGTAGGGGTTACTTGTGTTGTATACTGACTGCATCATCTGACGGAACTAGTGTAGAAACTATCCCGGTTGCTTGTGAATTTCCGGATGTGTTTCCAAATGACTTACCTGGGGACTTAGTTGATAGAGAAATTGAATTCACTGTTGAGGTGTTTCTGGGAACACAACCTATTTCCAAGACTCCCTATAGAATGTTTACCTCAGAATTGAAAGAATTAAAAACTCAACTTCAGGAGCTGTTGAACAAGAAATTTATCCGTCCGAGCACTTCACCTTGGGGTGCTCTAGTTTTGTTTGTCAAAAAGAAGGATGGATCTTTGAGATTGTGTATAGATTATCGAGAACTGAACAAAGTGACTATCAAGAACAAATACCCTCTGCCCTGAATAGATGACTTGTTTGACCAACTTCAGGGTGCCCAAGTATTTTCCAAAATTGATCTCAGATCTGGGTATCACCAATTAAAAGTTAAGGCTGAAGATATAGAGAAAACTGCATTCAGAACTAGATATGGACATTATGAATTTTTAGTAATGCCGTTTGGGGTGACCAATGTATCTGCTGCCTTCATGGATCTTATGAACAGAGTGTTTAAATCATTTCTGGATGAATTTATTGTTGTATTTATCGATGATATCCTGATTTACTCCAAAAGCAGGGAAGAACATGAGAACCATTTGAGAACTACTCTGCAGACCTTGAGAGAAAAGAAATTATACGCTAAATTGTCCAAATGTGAATTTTGGCTTGACAGTGTGGCATTCTTGGGCCATGTAATCAACAAGGATGGTGTTTCTGTTGACCCTCAGAAAATTGAAGCTATTGTGGACTGGCCTAAACCGACAAATGTGACAGAAGTTAGAAGTTTTTTAGGACTTGCAGTTCACTACCGAAGATTTGTGAAAGACTTTTCCAAGCTTGCCATGCCATTGACCCAGTTAACTCAAAAAAAAATGTGTCATTTGATTGGAATGAACAGAGAGAGGCAGCCTTTCAAGAATTGAAAACTAGGTTAGTGACTGCACCAATTTTAACTTTACCCAATGGTACTGATGGGTTTCAAGTTTACAGTGATGCTTCCTACAGAGGTTTGGGGTGTGTATTAATGCAAGACGGAAAAGTGATTGCTTATGTTTCTCGACAACTCCGACCTCATGAAAAGAATTACCCAACACATGATCTTGAATTGGCAGCAGTGGTGTTTGCTTTGAAAATCTGGCGTCACTATTTGTATAGAGTAACTTGTGAAGTGTATACCGATCATAAAAGCTTGAAATATTTCTTCACCCAAAAAGAATTGAACATGAGACAGAGGCGATGGTTGGAACTGATCAAGGATTATGATTTGCAAATTTTGTACCACCCAGGGAAAGCTAATACCGTACCGAAAATCAATGGGAAATTTGTCATGTCTACTTACCAACCAGAGAGAATTTTCATATGACTTGGAACGGGATGAGATTGAGATTATCGTACGAGAACAAAGTGGGATTTTAACTACTATTTCTGTTCAACCTACAATTCTTGACGAGATCAAACAAAAACAGTGCGAAGATGAATACTTGAAAAAGATCATAGAGGAATTTGATTCAAAGCCGATGCCGGGATTTGTGTTTGAGAATGACGTACTGAAATTTCAAAACCGTCTTTGTGTACCCGATTGTTGTGATTTGAGGAAACGTGTGATGACCGAAGCTCACAGTAGTAAATTTGCCATGCACCCGGGGAACACGAAAATGTATCACAATTTAAAACAGAGTTTTTGGTGGCCTGGAATGAAAAATAGTATTGCAGATTTTGTGGCTAGGTGTCTACATTGTCAACAGGTTAAAGCTGAACATCAACGACCCGCTGGTTTGCTACAACCACTCCCAATATCGAAATGGAAATGGGAGCACATTACCATGGACTTCATTGTGGGATTGCCTCGTTCTTCCCGAGGTATGGACTCTATTTGGGTTATAGTTGATCGTTTAACTAAGTCTGCCCATTTTCTGCCTGTCAAAACTATTTACAATGCGGATAAATTGGCTAACTTGTATGTGAACAAAATTGTGAGATTGCATAGTGTACCGGTATCTATTGTATCTGACAGGGATTCGAAGTTTGTGTCAAGATTTTGGCAGAGTTTGCAACAATCTTTGGGGACTGAACTAAGGCTGAGTAGTGCCTATCACCCACAGACAGATGGATAAACTGAACGAACTAACCAAACTTTGGAGGATATGCTCAGAATGTGTGTGTTAGACTTCCAGGGGAATTGGAAGACTTACTTGCCATTAGTCGAATTTGTGTACAACAACAGTTACCATTCAAGCATTGGAATGGCTCCTTACGAAGCCTTGTATGGAAGAAAATGTCGTTCTCTGATATGTTGTGCTGAAGTAGGTGATAGACCTTTGTTGGGATCGGAACTTGTGCAAGAAACAACTGAGAAAGTGAAACTGATCCAGTCTGAAAACTGCACAGAGTCGGCAGAAGAGCTATGCTGATGTCCGAAGAAGAGATAGGGAATATGAAGTTGAGGACCATGTGTTCATAAAGGTGACCCCGATGAAGGGTCAAACTTGGTTTGGTGTTAAGGGCAAATTGGCGCCAAGATATGTTGGACCTTATGAAGTCCTTGAAAAGATCAATCCAGTATCGTATCGGGTAGCTTTACCACCGATAATGGAGCATATGCACAATGTATTTCACGTATCAATGCTTCGAGAGTATTTGAGAGATCTGCTCCATGTCATTGAGCCAACACATGTGCTTTTGAAAGATGACTACACTTATGAGGAAAGACCTGTCCAGATTGTGAACCGCAGGATCAAACGATTGAGAAACAAAGAAATACCGCTGGTAAAAGTTGATTGGCAAAATCATGGAGGAACTTATGCTACATGGGAAACCGAAGAAGACATGATGAAGAGATATCCAGATTTGTTCTCATTGGACCCAATGTTGTTCCAAAATGAAGGTAATTCGAGTTTGGAGGACCAAACTCTTTTAAGGAGAGGAAGACTATAATAACCCCGACCTTTGATTAATGTTAACTCGTATTTAATTATGCCTAATTAATAATTAAGGTGAAATTCTGAATAAATTTACATGTGTGTTGCATTATTTTTGTGTCTCTATCTGTTCGGTCTAGAAAGATCTGTTCATGTTTTAGTTTCGATTTACAAATTGAAAGCCTTATCGGCGTCCGAATCAGAAATTGACTTGATTTATGTGCTAATTAGGATTTATAGAATCTTGTTGTAGGTCTAATTAAAATTTGGTTCGAAACGATTAAATTTGATTAAAATAATGTCATTTGTTTATTTTTGAGCAATTACCACTTATTAGGCTAATTGAACCCCACTTACCTCTTTTATTCCTTTTTTATCACATTTGAGCCTTGAGAGGAAGAAAACATGAGGAAGAGTGAGAGAAGGGAGAATTGGTGTAGAGCTTGAAGATTGAATTCAAGGAGGGAAATTGCTAGGAAAACTTGGAAGATCACTCAAGACCATCTCTAGCATAAGAAATTGAGATCCCTAGGTAAGAATGTTAATCTCTAGCCTTGAAGTTTAGTTGATTAGAACATGAAATTAATGGTGTTAGGGGATTGACATGGGAATTGAGCTACAAGAGTGGAATTAAGGGTGAATTCATGCATGCGTGTGCATTTCTTCACATTTTGAGCATAATTTCAAAGGCTTCTTTCATGCATGTATTAACCTCACTTACATTTTGGTTATTCATCATGTTTTCCTTTAAATTACCAAGTTTGATCATGTTTTGAGGAGGATGAATACAAGAGAGTTCATGCATGTTATGTTCATAAATTGATTTTTGAGTTTAAAGTTGATTTTTGCACAATTGGAATCTTTTGGCCCATGATTTCTTGAAATGTTGCTTTAAACATGTTGTTTTATGAGTCTTTAAGTGTTTTCCAAAGTTTGAGGCCCAGAAATTTGAGTTTGATGCATTTGAGGTCGAATTTGAGCTTGGTGATCAAATCTGGAAATTCCAGAAATTTGATCCACGCTCGAGCGTGCACTCTGAGTACATGCACTCCGCTCGAGCGTCGATATTTACGCTCGAGCGTGAAATGCATATACCCAGAAGTTTGTGTGTTTTGTAGTCCGCTCGAGCGGTGGAATCCACGCTCGAGCGTAGGTCGAGCGCCCGTCGAGCGTGAAAAACTTGCATCCAGTACTTTTGTCGAGGTTTACAGTCCGCTCAAGCGGAGCTTCATTGTCTGCACGTCCGCTCGAGCGGGGAAAGCCACTCTCGAGCGTGGACCTTATTTTCAGCAAGTTTCAAGAACTGTTTTCCAATGCATTCTTGCATCCTCATTCCATCATAGGCATTCCTAGGCCATGTTTAAGATTCCATAATGAGGATTAAAGGTTAGAAACACACTAAGAGCCATCAAAGTAAGTTGTATACATTTAGAACATGTGTTTCAAGTGTGTATCTGTTATGTGTTATGTAGGTCATGTGCCGTGTACCGTTTGACCAATCTGCTCCGTCTATCTGTCTCAGGGCCAACTGTGAGTAATAACGTAGTAAAGTTATGTTCGACTGTATTTATTTTCTGTGTGATAAATAAGATCTGTTTTCTAAAGTGCTATGTTCTGTACAATGAATGACTGTCCAATTTCTGATATGTATTCGTGACATCCTTAGCATCATGTGATATTTGTTGGCTGTTACCCGGTATCGGAGGTTCCTTTATGGAACTTAATCTGTCTGCACTCTGTTACCCGTAACAGAGGCCCCGTCATGGGGGCTCAGCATATTTATTCTCTGTTACCCGGATCCGGAGGTTTCTTTATAGAACTGGTTATTCGTAACCCTCACGTGTCTGCTTCTATTCTGTATCTACTCTGTTAATGCTAATGGATATATCACGTAAACTTAAGCACACCTCATGATTTCTGTATATGATCTGGACAAATTATGATTTTGATATGAAACTGAATTATGATTTCTGAATCTGTACGGACTCATTCATTGAAAACCTTTTACTCTGTTATTGTTCACTAAGCTTTCGCTCACAGTTTATATTATGTATGTAGGTAAGCCGGCGCGTGATCAAGGCCAGAGTTGACGGCCTTCACTTCTGTTTTTGTCAGCCAATCGTTGTGCCTCCCGAGAAGGTTTCGATCGAAGTCTAGCTACATGGCTGTTTTTGTGCTCATGTTAGTCTCAGTCTGTTTTGTACAGTTAGGTCCTGGACATTACACTTATGTAAATCTTTTGTAAATATTGATGCCCTTCGACCGACATGCTTATGTATATATATATATATAAGCTTTGAAATCTTCTGTCCCATGTGTGTTATCACAGCTCATTGGACCATGTCTATTTTGTATAATTGATTCCGCAGCCCCTTATTATGTGCTTATCTGTTAAGAGGCATTTGGTAATCTACGGATTACTGGTCGGTTACGATGCTAAACCTACAGGGGCGTGTTTGGGTCGTGACATTATCCTTTCAAAAATGTTCCATCAAGAAAAAGTAATGACCTATTATATTTGAAACCAACAATGCATGCATGAAAAGTAAAAAACACTCTTTTGAAACGCTTGTTATCTTCAAAATCTAACTCAAAACGACTACCTGGATTGTTCTTCAATGCCTTATCAAAATACTACCGTAATTGATCAAATGACAAACAAGAATCCCCATATGTACTACATTTTGCTTTTTCAACACCCAAGCAACCACAGTTATAACTGATTGAGACTCCATACTTGTCTTTCATTTCTTTGACAACATCCACTGGACGAGTTAAAGGTTTTGCACTTACCTCTTCAAGTATCAGCTCAGAAACTAAGTTGGAAGTCATCCTAGCATGTTTACTCGTACGAACCGCCACGCCACACGTATGTTCATTGTTCAAAGTCCTTATGTAGAAGAACCCATTTGTTTTTTCAACTGAAGCATGTACACGCCACATACATCCCTTTGATTCCTTATATGCACATTCTTCCGTAACTCTCAGCTTGTCATTTTTAACATACGTAAACTAAAAACCAACCTCAATAGCATACTTGCATAAAAAAGTACGGAACTCAACCACACCACCCTCAAACTTTTGTCCAACACTCGTAATATTATTTCGTCAACCAGCTGGCAATAACACATTTTCTTGGTGAGAACAAAACTTAGAGAGTGAATTCCTTTCAATATCCACCAGCCTATCACACTCACTATCCACAACATCTACCTAATTAGACCCCACTTCATCCTCTTCATCAAAAGTACTACATCTAGCAACTGAAACATCAACTATATCAACACCGCGTGCACAAACAACTCTCAACATATTCAGAAAATCAATATTATTTCGAACCATACAATTCGGATGGCCCACAATAGAATATTAAATACACATAGTCTCAGGTTTCAAATTCTCCCATGTTTTACACAAAATGCCAACTAATTCCTCAAAATTCAATTCGCATGAAATATTAATGACAATAGTATCATTCCCATATTTGCACAGCAACAACACTGCACTGTCCATTGAAACTGAAAGAAAAAACAAGAAAAATAATTTGTTTAACATAAAAACACTTCACAAGAACAACATAAAAGTCCAGAGAAATTTCTAAAAACTATAATTTTCTCTAGACTCAAATAAAAGTCCAAAGACATCTACAAACTTATATTCACATTCAAGATAACAAAAAATAAAATCACAGAAACTTAATGAATTCAGAGAGAATCACAGAGAAATTTACTACTAACTATTAAACACAATCATACAAAAAAATCACACAGAATATCTGTTATGAAATTATAGGCTTCTCTGTGATTTTCACCTCACTACAAGCTAACAATTTTCTATGCGTCATTCTGCAATATTGCACTCATAGAAAAATCCAGAGAAATTTATAAACTTATATACACCTTCAAGATAACAAAAAACACTGCATGGTCCATCTAAACTGAAAAAAAACACAAAAAATAACTTTTGCTTAGAGAAACAAAAACTTATATTCATCTTCTACAAATATATAATTTTCTCTGAACTACAAACTGAAAGTGAGTAACAAATTTATAATTTTCTCTGAACTACAAATAAAAGTCCAGAGAAATTTATAAACTTACATTCACTTTCTCAGATTCTATCTGCATTAGAAACTTCTAATAATATGTCCATATGCACTTATAATTTTCTCTGTGATTTTCATTCGATTATAATAACAAACTTATAATTTTCTCTAGACTATACCAACAAAAGTGCAGAAAATGAAATTTCTCTGGTTTAAAAAAATTTCTCTGGTTTCAAAAAACATAAAACAAAACTTATCATTAATCAGCATGTTGATGAAAAACAGAGCACAAAAAATGAATTCTAAACATTAAAATCAACTACACTGTCAACACTCTTTGAAATTGATCAAAAAATAGAGAATGAAAAATTAATTCCAAAAATAAAAATCAACTCTATCAAGCTGGCCTCTCTCTAAACAAAAATTCAAAACAAAAATCAAAATCCATGTAGAATTTAAATCGAAAACAAACCTGATTCAACTCCACTGAAAAACCTACGCGTTCAACACACTGTCAACACTCTTTCAAATTGATCAAATAACAGAGAATCAAAAATTAATTCCAAAAATAAAAATAAACTCTATCAAGCTGGCCTCTCTCCAAACAAAAATTCAAAACAAAAATCAAAATGCATGTGGAATCTCTATCGAAAACAAACCTGATTCAACTCCATTGAAATCTACGCGATCAACACACTGTAACACCTACACGATCGTAGCAAACTTTCTCGTCAACTCCACTGAAATCTCCACCGCAAAGTCAGTTTCCAAAATCTCCACCGTGAAGTCAAACAAATTTCTCGCCAACTCCACTGCAATCTCCGACAAAATCTCCACTGCGAATTCGATTTCCAAAATCTCACCGTGAAGTCAACAATATAATATTCAAACAAATTTATGTTATAAAAGAAGGGTAATTTAGGTACTTTGTAACCTAAAATAAACTTGAGGGACCTTAGGCATCAAAACATATTATTTTGGACCTCTCCTCCTATCAAAAGCAGAGAAGGGACCTTAGGCCAATTTTTCCTCTTTTTTTTAATAATGTTTGACAAAAATGTCATTAATTATCATATGACCTATTAAATAATAAATCTATTTATTAAGACCTATACATAAATCCCCTTAAAATTAATTAAAAAAATAATATTAACCATACATATTATATGATGGCATCTACTTATGTTTTATGTAGTTGATTATGTATTTATAATCATTCTTGTTGGAAGATTTATGCCCCTATTTTTATTACATTCCGTATACCATCTATCTCATGTAGCACATTAACTTTTTTGTCAATTTTTGTTTAGAAATTGACTATTTTAATTAATTTTTTAATTTTTTATAAAAAAATATACAAAAAATAAAAAGAATGATTTGATAATTTATAATAATTTTTTGATTTTTAGCTAGAATTTAAAATCCCCCACCTTAATATATATATACACACATATATGTCCACACAGACAAACACATCAAATGACTTTTGTTTTAAATTGTTTTTAAATATTTTATTTCAAATGTTTAAATTTTTTTTAAAATAAATAAAAATTAATTTATAACACTTTCTTAAACATAAATCAAGAAAACATAAACATTATCGACCATAGCATTTTTTTCTCTTAGATTTCTCAGATGGCTATGGGAGGGTGTCGTGCTCAAAAACAGCACTCCAATCCGAAGGAGGCATGACAATAGGGATGCATCCACATATTTTGGCCTATTTTGGAAAGTTGGTAAAAATTAGCTTTTTTACTTTTAACCAAGATTTTTTAGAGTGATTTGGGAAGTTGGTAAAAAGCAGCTTTTTTGTTTAGATTAATATTTGTTTATAGTGTCACATTACACCAAAATGACTAAAATAGCCTCACCCAACTAAAAAATTGCATTTCACTCAAATCAACTTTAAGGGCATTTTCGTAATTGATCAACCAACATCTGCCACTTCCCAAATGGTGAAAAAAAAGCAACCCACGTTTTTATCTAAACGCCAAAAAGCTGCGTTTTTATTTTTTTCCCAAAAGAGCACTTTATGTACAAAAATCCAAATGAGATATTACAATGGCCTGCACTGCATCCAAATGTTTATGCACAAAAAAATCTAATATGCTGATGTAGGCTTTTACGTCACTATCATTAAAGTCAAGCATGGCCGACTTGAGCTTTCAAAGCCAATCACGGCCGACAAGATTTCCATCAATAATGATGTGATAGATCGCATGTCAATTTTTAATTTATTATAACATTATTTTAAAGAGTCTATCACCCTTTTTATATTCTTCTAGTTCAAACAAAAAAATTAAGGTAAATTACAAATAAATTTTCTAAAATTTATTAAAATTATCAATTATTTTATATAATTTTAGAAATTATATTATATCTCTTAAAATTTTAAATTTGGTAACAAATAGGTTATTTTATTAATAAATCATCAAATTAATTAATAATTTTTAATAATGTTAAAATTTTATTTCAATTAATAATTCATATAATTTTATTATTGTATAGGTAAACAATTAGAAATTTAACTTTTTTTAATTAATTCTGTTAAATAAAAAATTCTGACAGAGAGATATTTGTAATTTTTTAAAACACAAAATAATTCATATTTTAAACAAATCTCAAAAGATGTGTTTTTAATTTACCCAAAGATTTAAAATGTTAGTCTATAACACAAAAAATTTTTGTCTACTAGTCGAATATTATTAAGTAGCACTACTAATTATAAATATATGCGTCTTGTAATGTTTTTAAATACTCAACAAAATGACTTAATTAATTCTATTAAATAAAAAATTCTATCAGAGAAATATTTATAATTTTTTAAAACATAAAAAGTAATTCATATTTTAAACAAATCTTAAAAGATATATTTTTAATTTACCCAAAGATTTAAAATGTGAGTCTATAACACAAAAACTTTTTGTCTACTAGTAGAATATTATTAAGTAGCACCACTAATTATAAATATATGGCTCTTATAATGTTTTTAAATACCCAACAAAATGACTTATATTTCACTAATCAAAATAGCAAAAGATATTATGTGAATATATCTAAGCTTCCGTTTGGGAAGTGGGTTGGTTTTTTGGCTTTTTGGTTATATGAGTCTGGGCTCAAAAGCTTGGTTTGGGAAGGACTTTTGGCTTTTTGATTTTTTTGATTTTTTTGTAAGAGAAGAGTGTAATGATTATGGGGTTGGATGAGATGTTTTGTCTGTTGTGGCTCATTGAACCAAAAAAGCCCAATGAACCCTTGCCAAACCAACCCTAAAAATCATTCTTACATCGCTACTTCTATAAAAATTTTGAAATGAGATCTTGTATTTTTGAAAGACCAAATTACGACTAGTACAAAATAATTAAGCATCTAGGTACTTTCTAGTACGAAATAATTGAGTGCCGCCATCAGAGTGAAAAAATTACTAGTTGTTATAGGGCGTCACATGGTCATATCTCTTATTAATTACAATTCATATACTGTTATATTTTTCAATCATTTAATATAAATTTATGAGTCCTATCTTCTCCACCAATCAGGTCTCGTTTGAGAACATACTATTTTAATAATTTTTTTATTTTTTTATGGAAGGATATGTAGAAAAATAAAGAAAGTGATATGATAATTTATACTATTTTTTGACTAAAATATATAGTTAACAAACGAGGCCTACCCTATTGGGGCATCACATGACGGTGCTCTAAGACCAACCAATAACTTCTCCTAAGTGAGGCCTAAAAAAATAATCAGCTTGTTTGATTTCATAACTAAGATTTATCACTTTTCACAAAAATTAATTTTTTTTAATTTTATGTTTTTTGTATTTTTTCTTTATTTTTATTGAATTTTTTTAATATGTTAAATAATTTTAAAAAATTTTAAGTACACTTAGGCCTCGTTTGGCAACAGGCCGGTTTAGCCAAAAAGTCAAAAAGTTACTAAAAAAGTCAAAAAGCCAACAACCCATACCAAAAAGTCAAATATTCTCTTTTCTCTCTACTTTTTGCACATCTTTTCGTAAAAAGTCAAAAAGTCATCCCAAACATATTAATTTTTTTTAGCTCATATTTTAATCAAATAGCCAAAAAGTTACTAAATTAGCATGTTCCCAAATGAGGCCTTAACATAAATATACTTAAAAGTATAATATTTGTGAAAAAACTTTTTAAAAAATTTACTAAATAAAACAAATATAAAAAAATAATGAAAATTCAATACATTTTTCGTATTCTTGTGTATTTATTATTTTTTAAAATATTTTTTTACAAATATTTTATTTTTTAGATATATTTAAGTAAGGTGCATCTAAAAAATTAAAAAAATTACTTCAAATTTTAAAAACATTCACTAAAAATAAAAAATACGAAAAATAAAAATTCAATTTCTAAAATATTAAATTTAAAAAATTAAAACTAAACACAGTCGATAATGTGACGAGTTTAGTATAAGAATCATGGCTAAATGAGGTCTTTGTTTTGTTTTTTTAAACCCAATTTTGGGACGAAGCTGTATAAATTCTACGTAGACAATCCATCCACCGCCAATCCCCCAAAGCTCCAATGGCTTTACGGAACCACCACCAGCTTCACTTCATTTTAGTACCTTTAATGGCCCCAGGCCACTTCATCCCCATGATTGACTTGGCCAAATCATTTGCACAACAAAGTGTGACTGTCACTGTCGTCACCACTCCTGTCATTGCCTCCAGGTTCCGCCCCATCATCGACCGTGTGATCGAATCGGGCCTCCCTCTCCGCCTTCTCTCTCTCCGGATCCCGTCAGTGGAGGCCGGCCTGTTGGAGGGGTGCGAAACTATAGACGCTATTCACTCTCTAGACCTAATGATGAAATTCTGCAAGGGCATCGACATGTTGCAACAACCATTCGAGCAGTTGTTTGAAACGCTCGAGCCCTGTCCCAGTTGCTTAATAGCCGATAAATATATTGCATGGATAGGAGACACTGTTCGTAAGTTTGGAATTCCGAGAATTCTTTTTGATGGAATGAACTGCCTCACTCTCTTATGCGCACACAATTTAGAAAATTTTAAAGATTATGAGAATGTTTCCGAGTCAGTTCTGTTCGAACTCCCTGGCTTGTCTGATAGAATTGAGCTGACTAAAGCTCAGGTGTCTATGTTTTTCAATCCAAGTTCACCAGAATGGCAAGATTTTCGGAATCGAATAAAAGCTGCCGAGGCTGAAGCATATGGGGTGGTGATTAACAGTTTTGAAGAGCTGGAACCGAGATATGTCGACAAGTTTCGAAGGTGACAGGAGATAAAGTTTGGTGCGTTGGGCCGCTATCATTATGCAACAAAGACAACTTGGATAAGGCTCAGAGAGGAAACAAGGCCGCCATCAACGAAAACCAATGTTTGAAGTGGCTCGATGAGCAAGAGCCACGCTCCGTGGTCTACGCATGCCTTGGAAGCATAACTGACCTCTCACTTGCTCAGTTAATCGAGCTAGGTTTAGGCTTGGAGGCTTCAAAACGCCCATTTGTGTGGGTTATAAGAAGCGGAGACAAGGCGGCAGAGATAGAGAAGTGGGTGGAAGAAGACGGATTTGAGGAAAGAACGAAAGGGAGAGGGCTTTTGATTTAAGGCTGGGCACCGCAAATACTCATATTGTCGCACCTGGCTGTGGGAGCTTTTTTGACACACTGCGGGTGGAATTCGACGCTGGAAGGGGTGTGTGCCGGTGTGCCGATGATAACGTGGCCTATGTTCGGTGAGCAGTTTTTGAATGAGAAGCTAGCTGTGCAGGTTTTGGAGATCGGAGTGAGTGTTGGCGTTCAGACAGTTGGGCGCATGTTTGCGGAAGACGAGTGTGAGAAGTCGGTGGAGAGAGAGGTTGTTAGGGCTGCTGTGGAGAAAGTAATGAGTGAAGGAATAGAAGGAGAAGAGACAAGAAAAAGGGCAAGAGTATTTGGGGAGATGGCAAATAAGGCAATGGAATAAGGGGGTTCTTCATACTTGAATATGAGATTGTTTATTCAAGATGTCATCAAACTAGTTAGCCAAAAGTAAATTATAATATGGATAGAGAAAAATTGGGGATAATGAAAATTTTTTTATGAAAATGATTATGAAAGATTTATGATCCTTAGATTATCTTGATTAGTGTGTGGTATTTTATTCTAAGTGTAATTCAAGGGTCACAAAATTTTCATGATTATTTTCATGAAAGTTTTTCATGATACTTAACATTACTGATTAATTTAGAATATTATGTAAATAATATTATATGATAGTCATAAATAATTACTCATTGGGTCATAGAACAAGAACGTTAGAGATTTTAAAAATTTTATCAAAATTTTAATCAAATATCTCAAATGGGTATGAGACCCACATCCATAGACATTTAATAAAAATTTTAGTAAAATTTTTAATACCTCTAGCATAGTTATCATAGAAAGTTGGTGCCAAGTCACTATATACGATGCGGGAAGACCATACGTTGATTGTTTTTACAGCAATGTTAGGTATCATAAAAAACTCTTCATGAAAATAATCATGAAAGTTTTGTGACCCTTGAATTATACTTAGAGTAAAGCAGCCTACACTAATCAAGATAATCCAATGATCATAAATATTTCATGATTATTTTCATAATCCCTAACTTTTCTCTTGTTTTTGTGATGAAGTATATATTCGTTAAAATTGCATATTGCCATTTTATTCTTGTTTTTTTCTACGTAAACTTACCTATAAATTTTAATACGTAAATTTATTATTTAATAAGTTTGATGATAATTAATGATATTTTTTATCAAATATTATTAAAAAAACGTAACTAATTGTTAATTTTTAGCATAGTTTGAAAATTTTATCATAAAAATTGTAACTAATTATAAGTTTTGGGAACGATTTAAAAAAATCTTCACAAAAAGAGTTATTAATTTTTAATTTTCAGCAACAATTTAAAAAATTAGTCCTAAAAAAGTCACTAATTATAAGTTTTAGTGACAATTTATAAAAATCGTGACAAAAAAGTTACTAATTCAATTTTTAGCGACATATATAAAAAATTGTCATGAAAAATTATTTTTAGTGATGATTTTATTAGAACTTATTTTCAATATAATTTGATGAGAATTAAATCTAACTATTAAGATTTATTGATAACTTATCATTTTCTACTGAGATTAAGGTCACAAGTTTAAACTAATGATGTCAATAAATTTTTATTTTAAAGGATAAAATATAATTTAAAAGGTTATTTTATTATGATTTTTCTATAATAATCTTGTTTTGTTTTTATTATAACAAGACATGTCAACATAATGTAATTTGACAGTTTAAGCTAAAATATGAAATGACATTAAAATCACACATCCTAATATGTAATTCAACGTTAAACATATATTGTTGGATTGTAGAAAAATCTATCACAAAAATCTTAATACTAAATTTGATTTTTGTCGTCAAAGTGTGCACTTTGATTTATTTTAATCCTTAGTATTTCAATCATATCAATTTGATCTCCAATAATTCCTATTTAAATTGTCCCAATGCCAATGTCGTTTAAATTTTCTTTCAAAATCTTAAAAAAATTATCTTACAATGTAAAAAGTGGAGAAAACAACAATAAAGACTATTTTCAAAAATAGATAAAAAAACATGATTTATATATTTAGAATTAAAATGACACAATGTGCATGCTTTAGGGACAAACTATGTATTTAATCTTATTTTAAATTTAGAAATTTTTTTAAAACTTAGGTAATTAATAAACTGGCCTCTCTTTGAATTAAAATAACTTTGAATTTAAAAACTAATAAAGTATGTATAATACTCATATATTTTCTGATCTTGACATAATCAAGAATGTGTAAAAATATAAAATGAGTATATTGAAAAAGTATGGTGTCGTAATCTCAAGAACTAAAAGACTGAGTTGTTAAAATAAATATACTAAAAAGCATGAGTATCGTAATCTCGAGGACTAAAAGAAAGTTTTTTAAATTTTAAAAATTATTTCTTAAATTAAATCAAATAAGATGAATAGTTCTAAATTATAATTGAAAGTAATTATTGAAGATTTGATCGGCACTGATGAAATGGTGGGGGATGTTGTTGGTTTCTTCAAGTTCTATGAACTTGTGAGATTTAGAAAATCCTCTTACATGGATTGTAGATATCCAACAAAGAGATGAGTTTTGTCCCATGAATCTATAAAGATAAGCATGGTCGGCGCCACCGAACCGAGTTTGCCAGCTGGAGACACTCCGATGATAAAGTAAGTAGCTTGAATCAAAGAGAGATGATAAAGAACTGATGTGTGTGTGTGTGTGTGTGCGCCATCTGGTGCTGAGAGATGAGGTATACCTTACTTCTTGGAATGCTCATCTTCTCTATAGATGTGGGGTGTGATATTTGTTTGGTAGATATTTGTTTGGTAGACTTGCTTGTTTGGGCGAGGCCTATTGTCAGGCCTTGTTTGGGTTAGCGCCAATAGGCTGATTTATTATTTTTTGGCTCCTATAATTGCCCCAAAACTTTTATTGCCTACGGTAGAAAGAATGAGAGTTTTTATTGCCAAGTTTCATTGTGCAGATAGATGTTAGGTTTCTTGATAAAGAACACTTTGGATAAATGAATAAAAACAAATGAATGAATGATTGTATGTATGAATGCATGCATACTTGAATGTATGTGCAAATATATGTATAACTATATGTATAAAAGGGAGAGGGGTAAGCTAAAGTCCAGTGAGTACGAAATTAATGAATGATGTCTATCATAGTACGAAATTATGTCACATAAGTTCGAAACAAGTCGTATTATAAACGATTACTTCTCATATCAAAGTTCACAAAGTATATATATATGTGGTACATCCAATAGTGTACGATGGGACCATATAAGTCTAACATAGGGACCCCCTTGGGTCTTCATCAGAGATCTCTGTAACGATGGACCACAGTATTGTTACCCCCGGGCGAGGGCCATAAGCCGCGATATTATTACCCTCGAGCGAGGGCCGTAGGCCACGGTATTATAACCCCCAGGTGAGGGCTACGCTAAGGATACCACAATTACTATATGTATGTTTTGCTCTGAATTCGGAGACCTTTGCTGATGGTGCTCTATGCCAAGTGTGAAAATTGTGCCGTATTCGGAGACTTTTCCTGATTTTAAGTGGTGATCAGTTGCCAATATTGCAAGGATTTTGAATAGTACATCCCGTGTCATTGATTGCCTAGCATTGCTCCGTTGTCTAATATATACTTACCCCATTGCTTTCGAATGACAGGTGTTAATCGGAAGGAATGCATATTGGACATTGACCAAAAATGCCGAGGAGTAAGCCGAGAACAAATTGTTGAAGCGGATTCTTTGCCCCAGTGCTTTCGAATAACAGGTGTTTTTCGGAAGGAATTCATGCGTGTCGAAATTGCCGAGGATCGGTGTAGACACCCCATTTTTGACCGACTTTAAGACTCAGACGTCATCGATTGAGCGCTCGGTGATTGCGCATGCTGTGCTCGTTCTGAGGTTTCGGAGTTTCGGCTGAGGTCCTTACCCCCGGACCTCGGGACCCCTTTTATGCTTTGCCTCGGTTTGCGGACCAGGTCTTGTTTTCTCTTCCCGAAGGGAGGGAGAGGTCTCGTAGACCACCTCTCAGTGGCCATAGGCTACTCTTTGTGGTCGTAGGCCACTTTTTCCGTTTGGAGACCAGTTTCCGATTTTCGGAGCCGTCGGCCGTACGCCTTGGTTCGGGACCGCTTAACTTTCTCCGTTTGGCACGGTTTTTGGCACACACCTTGTTTCCTCTCTCTAGAGGGACACTGTGGCCCGGGAGACCACCTTCGTGGTTGCACACCAGTTTTGATGCTTAATAGTCAGTTTTCGTGGCACCCGACTGTGCGTTTTGACCCCCGAACCCTCGTTTTGCATCCATCTTGGTTCATTTTTGGCTTAGACCCTATTTTTATTGTTTGGAAGGTGGTACAAGGGTGGGAGACCACCTTTTCTCCTTGGAGACCACCTTTCTCTTCGCCGGCCGATTTTCTTGATAGGAAGTTGGTCTCATTGGTTTTTGGGCCACATTTACTGGTCTCCCACCACACCACTTGCTTGCATTTCATGTGGAGACCACCAATTGGGGATGCCGACCACCTGACCCTTTTGAACTGGTTGGCCGACCACCTAAAGTGGCTGGCCGACCACTTGAACTGGTTGGCCTATCTCTCCCAGTCTTGCCTCTATGAGTTGTTGCCAGCTGTGCCAGTTGGAAGCCACAGACTGGATCCTCCATACACGTGTATGGAGGATCTTCAACTTTGGTTTTTAGCTTCTTTGAGAAACTTTGACCCCCTTTCTCTATAAGAGAGGCCCTTCCTCTCCTTTAGAGAGGTTGAGAAATTTTGTAGAAGGCATAGCATATATTTCTTTGTATCTCTCAATTTTAAGGCTTAGAAGTGTAAGGTTCTTGGCCCTTTGCACACCGCCTCTTAGCCTAACACTTCCACCATCAACCTAAGGATCTTGGAGGCCATTTCCAGAGGTTGAGGAGCTATGTTTTTGGTCCAGAAGTTGCTGGTCTTCTTGAGCTTCAAGGGTAACACACTTTCTCCCTTTTTAAGCCCTATTTTGATCTTTATCTTAGCTATACTTGAAAGCATATTTGAGCTTTGGTGTAAACTGAAAAAAGTCTTATTTTGAGGTCCTTAACATGTTTGTTTCAGATCATTTTTCTGTTGGGGGTCATCTACCCCCTTGCATGCTTCATTTTACCTTGTTTTGAGCCATGCCTTAGAGCATTTGTGTTGGCCTTTGTTTGAAATTTTAGCCACTGAAATCCAGTGGATTTTCAGTGGCTAGCATACTGTTTTGAGTGCCAAAATCAGAGAGGGGTGACCCTTTCTCTCCTTGTTTTGTTTTCTAGCATTTTTGGCCTTGCAAAGGAGCCCCTATTTGCATGCTTCCAAGCCATATTTCAAGCCATTTTTGATGAGTTTTAGGACCTGCATAGGCTGTTTCCAGAGCTTGTTTTTCCATATTAGATGTCCATCTTGTATGTGTAGAATAACCCTCTTCTTAGTATATCAAAGGAGCATTTCATTCTTGCATGCATTAACCATGTTTCAGTGGATTTTTGGGCTTTATTTGGTATGGCATACCTCTGACTTTTGCTGGTTTAGTGGCCTCTTGATTGCCTCACATGCTTGTAGTGCAAATCCTCTTTACTAGCTTACATTGCATGCTATTTTGGCCTTTGATTCTAGCACTTTTTGGCCATGCCTTAAACTGATTTTGTGCACGTTTTGGACTGCCTTAGCTTTGTTTTTGGGCCTCATAGTCGAATGATGTTTTCTATGCATGGTTCTAGTTCAATACCCTTGCCTAGCTTTGAGTTTTGAAGCCTATTGCATGCGTATTTTGAGGTGTTTCCATGTTTTGGCATCATTGTGAATCATATTTTAGAGCTTATTTGTATGCCATATTCCCATGTTTTCCACTCTTTGAATGTGATTGAGAGTTATGCATGAATACCTCATTTTTGGATCATTGCATGAGCTTCATTTCCATGCTTTGCGAGCCATCATTTTAGTCCATATTTGCTACTGTTTTGACCTGCATAGGGACTATTTGGGGCTAGTTTGGCCATTTGAGTATGGCTTTGCATGCCTATAGTGTAATCCACTTCACTAGTTTCGGTATTTGGGCCATCAAGCATGCATTGTGTGAGGTATTTGCATGATTCAGGACCATCTTGCATGTCATTTCAGAGCTGGAAAATATGTGATTGTATGCCATATTTCATGCTTACCATGCTTTGGTGGAGTTGCACTTTGTGCCTTAGGTTTGGTCCCTTGCATTTGTACATGTTTGCATGTGTGTTGTTGCTTCATTTTCATCATGTACAGCCACTGATTTGAGTGTGGCTAAGGCCCATTCATTTTAGTTTAAGTCCATCTTGCGTTATGTATGCCATATCCATGTTGTCGCATGCTTGATCGTCGCATTGTGTATGCCTTGTTCATGTCTTCGTGCATGTCCATCTTCGTATGTGCATTGCGTATGCCATATAGTTCATGTGCATTGAGTATGCCATTTTTAGTTCATAGCATTGTGTATGCTAGTTGCATGTTTGCATATCATCCCTCGCATGTTAGCATGATTAGGTTGCATTGCGTTTAGGGTTGCATGCTAGTCGTATTATGTATGCCATGTATATTGCATTGTGTTTGGAATAGGGTTTAGTCCAAACACGGGAAACGAGGGACGTTTCGTACTCCAAGTGATGAAACGTGCCTCGATTCTCGGTCCCCGACACTCCGGATTACCTATGATGGAGTTTAGGCCTTGTTGTGTTTATATGTGCATTCATTTTACATCGAGTCGTGCAATCTGACTCCTCGGCCATCATGCATTGAGATGCGTGATTGGTGGCACGAGGATCGAGGACTACACTCCCTGGAACTTGTGCAATGATAGGGAGAGTGGTCATACACACATATGTTGAAAATATTTTGCCATGCCCCTTTCTCGCTCTCTGTTACAGCAAACCAGAAACTAGCAGCAAAAACTGGTCAGCAGCCTTCTAGAGCTTTGTACAGTGTTTCTGGGACCAGTTGCAATCAGAGGCAAATCGGGGCATCGCGATGGATTTCCCGACAAGGCAACTTGAGCATGCATGCATCCCTATCATTCGGAACAGAGCTGAGGCCGTCCATTTTGTTTAATTTGCATGCTAGTTTCCTTACTTACTTAGTTAATTCGTTAATTAATTAATGTTGTGTAATAATTAGTTTAATTAGCTTAGATTAGCTAGTTGGTTCTGTATTATTTATTCGAACCCTCCGTCGAGAGGGCCAACTGTTGTAATAAGTGTGCGTGTGTGTGATGCATGTCTTCCAACCCTACGTCTTTCTCCCTTTTATTTACCAGCTTATGATGGTTAGTTTTAGGGCATGTTTCAATTAGCATCCTTATGCTCGCATGATTGCATCCATTCATTTGTCTTGCATGCACCGAGCTCGGCACATCATCCTAACTGCATTGTGTTTCAATTCTGAGTTGAATATGTGTTATCTGTAGCATCTCATATGCCATCTTAGAATAGCCGAGCCTATCTTAGTTGCATTTTGCATGTGTTGTATTAGCCATCTTAACATGAACTAGAATCATGCATTGATTACTAACTAGTTTCTATTTTGGCTTGGAGTACTCGGTGAGTGTTTATGCTTTAGCATCCTTGCATGCGTGTGAGTGACTGCCATGACAGCATGCTTACCATGAGGCTATGTACTTATGTGATATAACTGCCTGAATGCCTGTGGGTGAAGGTTAGATTACTTGAATTGGAACAATTCATTGAAATGTGAGTTTTAAGCCCACTTGATTATGGCAAAATCATGTTTTCTAAGCCCACTCGAGAGTGGTAAATCCACGTCTTAGCTTACTTGTGAGTAGCACCATCAAACCATTTTCAAATAAATAAACATGAAATGTTTTGTTCCAATTCAGGCGATCTAGTTTATACTTGTGTGCTGCGTGCATCACATAATAATCCTAGGCTAATAAACCAGAATAAGAGCGCATGTGTTTTCTGAAACTCGATATCATGTTTAGTAGTGACCAATCTTTGATCGGGCGAGCGGGGGTGCTCATGAAATGACCTTCCCCAATCGTACCCAAGTTCCCGAGTCGAGGCAACTTTGGTGATGACGGACACGTGGCCTTAGGCATGAGTCAGGGTTTTCTAAATTTCCTCAAAACAAAATATTTAGGTGGCGACTCTGTATCAGGCAACGCAGTCCATGTTTGGCACTTCTTTCTAAAAATCAGTTTTTCAAAATGATTTGCCGGATCTGGACTCTTTGGTGATTTATCGGTCTTGCATTGCACTTTGCGAGATTAGATTCAGAACCGTGACATTTGAGTCCGAACTGTAGTGAGCCCAATGAACAAAACGGGATTCTCCCGGGACGTTCGGGCGCGTCTATAGTTTCTGGCGACTCTGCTGGGGATTTAGAGAACTTGACTCGAACTCATGATATCTTGTTTTGATTACACTTATGTGTTTCTTTGCATTGCATTTGCATTGGTGCGCCTAGGACACCGTGTTTGCCATCTGCTATTCCTAAACGGTTTGCCGGAGGCTTGCTTTGAGATGCGAGCCATAAGGCTGACCGGTTACGGGCTCTGCCATGATTGGAACACAAACCCCGGTTTTTACCGGGTCACCCTTTTTAACCATTCGACGTAGTGTATATCGGAATCCATAGTGACCATTCCAAACTAGGACAGGTTGCTTACCCGATTGTAGGTTGTTTGAAACCGCTGCGTGCGTAGTGAAACCCTAGCTCCTGACAAAATAGGACAGGGAAACCCTACCCCTCCATAGGGTTGTTTTGGCTCTTATTTGCTTGATTATGTGCTTTTAGAGTGTGTCTCTACAGGATGTATATATCAGTTTGCAAGTCTGGGTATCAGGCTTGTGGGCATCAGTATGTGAAGAATCAGTTTTACCTGAGGGTATCGGTTTATAGACAGAATTTGGGGCAGAATTCAATAAAGAGTATAGTCATTCAGCTGTGCTCATGTCCATTCTAGCGAAATCAGGCTGAGATGCTCTCTGTTTTCTTTTTTGTTAGGTAGTCCTGGAACCATAGCTTTAGAAGGCTCCGATATCCCCCGGATTCATTGAACTTATGTTGATAGACTTTGTCAGGTCAGAGATTCAGTTCAAGGGTAGCCAGTGTTTCCTTCGCCAGTGGTAAGGCAAAGAAGGGCCAGACAGGGCTCATTGGTTCATCTGATCCGACAGTCACCAGTCATATCATCAGCAGACCCGTGATGGCACAGGGTTTGAAAGAATTTGTGGCCGTGATAGCAGCGTTAAATCAGGGAACTACCATGCGGGATGAGACCAGTGCTGAAACGCAACGCCTGTCTGGGGCATCTACCTCACATCCAGCTTCGGGACCCCAGCTGAACTTTGACCCACTTCCGCCAGCTAAAGATTTGCAGGGTCCAGATCCTCGAGAAGGGTTGGCTCAAGCCCGAGTTTTGAGACCCCTGGTGCAGCCTAATGAGAGGCCTTATCCCCTTGATGCTAATGACCTCGATCCGATCGCGGTGAAAATCGCGAACCTTGAGAAACAATTCAAGAAGGCATAGGGCCTTAACTCAATTCCCGACATTGAGAATGGGCACACTGAGGCTGCCGTACAGCTCCTAGACAGATTCAAAATGCCACATATTGACCGTTTCAACGGGTCTGGAGATCCTATGGTACATATCCGGCTTTTCTTGGATGTCTTGAAGCCAATGGGTCTGACTAAGCCACAGAAACTCTCTCTGTATGGAAGAACCCTGTCGGGTGTAGCAGCCGCTTGGTATGCCAAGTTGGAGAATACAGTGAAACAGAACTGGGAAGAGTTGGTTGAGGCCTTTGTCGATCAGTATTCTTACAACACCCAAGTTGAAATGACCATGCAAGAGCTTGAAACAACCCGCCAGAACCCAACAGAGTCTTTTGTGGAATTTGTTGCAAGGTGGAGAGCAAAGGCAGCACAAATGACAGATCGCCCTTCTGAGAGGGATCAAGTGCGGATGGTGGTGCAAAACCTCGAGCATGATATGTTGCAAAATTTGATAGTCGCTCCACTATTCACTTTCAAAAGTTTGCATGAACTAGGGGTTCAGGTCGAGAATGCGTTCAATAGTGGGATCATTCCCAGAACAAGTGAACCGACAAGGAGGGCGATTTCAGGGAGTACCAATGCTGGTAGTAGCGTTATTTCCAAACCCACCGAAATCAATACAGTTGCCACAGCCGACCCTTTTGCCAATCCAAGCCTACAAACTGCCGGCCCAGCCCGAGCTCAGGGCAGAACTTTCACCCCTCTTTATATGAGCTTGACTAGCGCACTAAAAGTCTTGATGGAAAGAGGGTATCTCAAACCCCTCGATCCTCAACCTCTGCCTGACCCACTCCCAGCCAGACATAACCCCTCTAATTAATTAGTCTCATTCTTTTTCTGCTGGTTAGTTCTTTGTCAAGAGAAAAAAATAATAATAATGAAGATAGTATATATAGTCCAGCTGGCCAAGGAATAATAAGGGTTACCAATCTACTGGTTACCAAATGCCAAATAACTTAATTGAATTTGGGTTCTCGCCTATACATACAGAGAATGCTCATATACAAAGAATTCATCATGGTTTAGTAGTTGTCTGCAACATATGTGTGGGGTCCAATTATCAGTTTTCATGGTGTGTTAAATATTGAAATTTTTTAGTTTTGATGCTTTTAATTTTAGTGCATATACAACCAAAACATAAAAATTAATTTAGTTATTTGTCTTATTTGGATGCTCTAGGATCTTGATTAACTCAGTGTGACTGTTTTTTGGTTTTTTGTTTTTGTTTTTGGACTTTGCTGTCTTATTTGGATACTCTACTAAGGATCTTAGAGCATGTCCAATTTTATCATGGAAGTTGAGAAATTTCCCTATTTTCAGTTACAAAACAACATATGAACTTCACTTGTCAGATTTTCAGAGATACTCATTTTTATTTTTTATTTTTTTGTGCATCTTTCTTTCCCAAATTGGGTTGTCATTGTGTTATTCATGTTTTTTTTGTAGTTTTAGAAATCGTGCTTTGGGGGATAGGTACTTCTCAAATACAACTTTTAGGAATGTTTAAGTTGTCCTTAACAATTATGTGCATCAATAGTTTATATAATGGTAGTTCATTAATTTCACGTATTAAAGGACTGCTTGTTTGGTTACTGGTTATGTACATTCCCAATCTTGGTAACAATTATTTGAGTCATTCGAGGAGCTTAGAAAGTTATATTCGCTGGAAATGACTATTTTTAGAAGTCTAAATATTATATAGTTTCAATTTTGGTATGGTACATGCAATAGTTTATATAATGATCCTTGGCTTGCTCGCCATAGTTTTCTTATTAGTTTACTCATCAAAACTTTAATCTTTAGCGGTTGATTTAATCCTTTCTAGGAGACTTTTTTGTTGGAGAATATATGGAAACTATGTAGTGCGTTTATATTTGCATGGATTTAGATTCTTAGATTCTTTCATAGAATATTGATCTTTTTGTTTGGGTTTTACTACTGCAACCAAGTCTCTCTCTGCTTCAAGGTATATCTCTTTTCATTCTTCTTCACTCACAATACTATATATATATATATTGTGAGTGAATGGGCCAATTGGTATTTCATGACTCAAATTTCATCAACCCTTAAATATTCCATTAAATTTTCAGCTTTAGGTAATGTAGCTACCTCTCAAGAAGCTCATCAGGAAGGGGATTTCACCGGTTTTACGGCCTAATGTCTGGTTTTTGCTCTCTGGGGCGGCTAAGAAGAAGTCCATGGTTCCAGAGAGCTATTACAACGACTTGACCAAGGCGGTTGAGGGTAAGGTCACGCCTGCAACACTGCAGATCGATCATGTGAGTTATTGCCTTCTGCGTTACATTGGTTGTTTGTGGCATTTCTTGGATTTCATTATTAGGGCATTGTTATTACTCCATTGTGAATGATCATGTGAACTTTGGATTGTTGGCTGGTTGTTTTGGATGCAATGTTATGGTATTATTGTTGTTGTTGTTGCTGTATTGTTTGACGTTGTTTAGATACAAAAGATGAGAAATTTTCCGCCTATAATATTTAATGCCGGGTAAGGGTAGCTTCCATATGAATTGTACTCTTGAACTAGTTCAAATCAAAATGGCTGTGTTAATGTATCAATGGGTGACTTTTCTATCTCTTTCAACAGATTTCAGGTCAAGAAGAAACAGTTCCTCCAAAACTTCTTAACCATCTTGCTGTTTAGAGTTGTTGGTGTTTTCATATCAACATTCATTATCACAGCTGGTGATATATTTATCTGTCATACATTATTTTTCATATTTATTCCAGATGTAATTTCCTTCTCGATAAGTTTCTTGTGGGTTTTCACACACTAATTTCGTCTAAGTGGTCTCTAATTTACTGAATGTTACTATTATTTAGGTAGCTGATGGATGTTCCCTAAGATTGGGTTTATTGGGTTGACTCCCCGTAACTATCTTGGTTTGATCCTTATCCATCTTGCCTTCCTTGGGTGTTGGTTTAACATGCCATGATAATGTACTAACATTTATTTTATCATATAACTTTTTGGCTCAACCTTATTTCTTACTAATTTGATTCAGCAATAGGAATGATATTTTCCTCAACAGATACAGTGTGTACACTACAGGTTGGTTAGCACTGTATATTTGAGTTCACTGCTTCAGTTTCATGAATTATGGCCGATTATTTTCATGGATTCCTAAGTATCTTGAATTTTCATGCAGGTTCTACATCAAGATGAGACTCCTTTGCTGTACAGTCTAAGTCTTCTCTCTGAGCTCAACGTCGATGGTTCTATGCTTAGTTCTGGAAATCTGCTATCGAGTTTCTCTTCTATTGTTGATGAAGTGTTTGAGCTTGAGAGAGGGTCATCTATACCTTCTTTTTCTAGTCAGAGTCTCTTTTCATCATTTAATGCATATGTTGCAGAGCATTGGCCCGTTTGGTAGAGCTGTGAGAAAGTGATTATAGATTATAGCTTAACAGATTATAGCTTACAGCTGTGAACATAAGCTGGTAACTTGTTTGGTGTAGCTGTGGGATTATAGATTTAAGTTGCAGAATAGTGTTTGGTAAATAAGCTGTAAAATAGCTTTTTCTGTATAATTGACTTTTTTGCCCTTATATGATATAAAAATGACAATTTTGTAATTTTTTTTCAATTTTAATTTTAAAAAATTATTTCAGTAATAAAAGTTAATATAATTAGTATTAATTAGTATAAACTAATATAAAAAAATTGATACACTTGATAAAAATGTAATAGTTGTATTATTGTAATAATTTTTTTCCATTATAAATTAATTAGTATCAATTAATTTCTTAATTAGTATCAATTAATACTAAAATTATTAATTAGTATCAATTAATGGCTTAATTAGTCGGAATTACTACTAAAATTATTAATTAGTATAAATTAATATTAATAATTAATTTTTATTAGTATCAAATAATATTAATAATCAACAATTTTTATTACAATTAATAATATAACAATTGTTATTTCTTTAATTTATTATTCTTTTTCATTACAATTAAATTGTGTAATTTATTTAATGGATATAAATTGCATAATTTATTTCAATATTAATAAATTATTTTAATTATTATTTTGATTAATTTATTTTTTTATTTTTATTTCAATTTATTTTGTTCAATATTATTTTTATTATTTTGTTTTCAATTTATTTCGTTTAATTCAGTTTAATTATTACAATTAAACCTGTGATGTCATTACATATTATTTTAATTAATGTTGTAATATCAATTTATTTCAATTAATGTTGTGATGTCATTGCATATTATTTTATTTCAATTAATTTTGTATTAATTTAGTGTAATGTTGTAACATCAATTTAAATTAATTCTGTTTTTATTAAAAAAATTTCATTACAATTATTTTATTTTTTTTTGAAATAAATTGTTGTTCATTTTATTTTGAAAAGTAAATATTAATTATGAAAAGTAATTTTTTCTTTTTTAATTAACATTAATATTGATTTTTTTCTCTTTTTTTTTTCCAATTTATTTTCTAGGGTTTGAAAACCCTAGCTCCGGTAGCACAGATCGACGGCGGCTTTGACAGATCGCGATGGCGGCTTCGCGATGGTTCAGACAGATCGACGACGGTTTCGCGATGGTTCAGACAGAACTTTGCGATGGCGATGACGGCGTTGAGAGATTGCGATGGTCTAGATTGACGACGGCATTGAGAGATCGTGATGAACTAAGGCTTCGCGATGGTTCAGACAGAACTTCAGGCAGAGCTTCGCAATTGCGATGGCGACGGCGACGGCGTTGACAGATCGCGATGGTTCATACAGAGAGACAGAGAGATAACAAAGCTTCGTGAGCTTCGCCGGAGAGAGAGAGAGAGAGAGAGAGAGAGAGAGAAGAACAGCTGTTCGCTGGGAATCGCCTGGGTTCGCCGGAAATCGCCTGGGCCGTTTGTGTGAAAGAGAAAAAATGAGTGATTTTGGTTAATATACCTGGCACACTTGTAATTAGATTCAGATGGGAAGGACATTTAAGTCATTTTGGCCCAAAAGTGATCAGCTGCGCGCATAAGCTGAATTCATAAGCACCCTTTGAGTTGCTTTGAATTTAAGTTGAAATTTGGCTTAAATTAAGTCATAAGCTATCCTCATAAGTTGTACCAAACACACCATAGCAGCTTAATTTAAGCTAAAAGCTGCTTTAAGTTGAAATTAAGTTTTACCAAGCACCCACATTATGGCTTTGTTCCAATGAATTCAGGGTGTGTTTGATTGGACGAATTGGATAAGGGGGGGATTAGAATCCATCGGACTTGAGTCCTAAGACTGTGAATCTCCCAGACTATTTGGTTGGATTGGATGTGTATCCTGTGTTTGTTGTTTTATGGGATTAGATGTCTGGAAAGGACTATTTTTAGTGAATCCAATGTTTGGTTGGACGGACTAGATAGGATAAATAAACAAAAGACTATTTTACCATTTTTCAATTGTTTACTAAGTAATAGCAATATTAAACATATCTTTAATATTTTAATTATTTTTAGCTAGATTAAATAAAAATTTATTTTATTTTATTTTTTACACAATTAAATAAATTTATTTTTTTAAAATTAAATAAATAAAATATCAATAAAAATATATGTTATTTTTTTAATTAAAATTTTAAATAAATTTGTTTTTAAAAATAATAATAATTAAACAATGAAATTAAATAAAACATCTATTAACATTTAAATAATGAAATTAAATAAAATATAAACAAAATTTTAAAATAAAATATCAATAAAATATCTATAAAAAATTATTTAAAAAAATAAATAAATAAAACATCAATAAAAAGTTAAATAAAATTATTTTATTTTTAAATTGAGACATTTAAATTTTATTGAATTTTACTAAATATAATACATAATTAAATAGTAGAGGGTCAAAATGGTCATTTTATCATCTAATCCTAACAGTAAATAGTCCTTTCAAAATTGTCCTACACCCCCCCTCCCCCTCGGGGATAGTATAATCCCCATATGGAGGATAAGGATTCCGGCCGGACTCCATGTCCGCCGGACTAAAAAAAACAAACGATGGACTACTCACTCCTTCGGATAAGCAGTCCGAACAGTGAATAATCCCCCCTCCTAATTCCTTCAATCAAACACACTTGAGAGTATGAAAGTTGGAACCTAGGGAGGAATACAGAGCACAGATCAATAATGCTCCTAAAGTTTTTGGTGGATCTCCCCATTATAATAATGGCTCTATTTATTCAACAAGCAATTTGAAGGCATCATGCAGTCTAGCTCTGTGAATTCACTATCTTTTGGTTTAGGAAGGAGCACAACTTTGAAGATACTGTCTGCTTCAAAATCTGACCAGGATTTGGCTTCTCTTAGATCTCCACATTTTGGAGTATTTCTATAATGTATATGACATGGTCCCTAAATTTTTCCAAAATTCTTTTGGTTTTCCTATATTTCATGAGTATTTTCACTGTGTATATGGGATATGGAATGACTATTCACATATTAATATTATATAATAGCATCAATGTGTACTTTGGCAATATATATATATATAATATGTAAAAGCATTTTTTTTCAAATATAAAAATCATGGAGGAAGATTTTTTTCATACGTTGCAAAAATATAAATAAAATACCAATTCAGAACTTTGACATAGCCTCTGATTGATTTGTGAATATGCTATTTTGTGGTTAATATTAAAACATGATTTGTGGATATGTTATTTTGTGGTTAATGGTGATTGGATATTGGGCCTGTTTGGTAAAAATTAAATTTAGCTTATTTCAACTTATGGCTTAAATTAAGCCATAAGTATCTGTTTGGTAAAAATTATCCCTGCAAATTATAGCTTAAAAGAAGTCGTTTTAGCCCAATTTTCCGAAGTTGCTCCGGAGATGCTTAAAATTATGGATTAAGCGCGCAGCTGTTTGGAGGGGCATGAAATGACTTAAATGCCTCTCCAAAATTTCAACAATTACAGTTTTGCCACGATATAAGCCCTCTTTCGTCGTTGCCCTAGCCCACTCCTCTCCTCACACTAGTCTTCTGATTTCCTCTTGGCGACGAAGACGATCGTTCTTGAAGTTCAGCCGATCGAAGATCAGCTGATCGAAGTCCAAATTTCTCGAAGATTTCTCCAAGATCTGCACTACAAAAGGTAAGATCGCATCTTCTTGGCTTTTGTTTGTGATATATATATATATATACACACACACACATTTGAGCTAGGGTTTACCAGATCGCATCTTCTTCCTTCGATTCACCCTCTCCGTCTGAAATTTCCTCTTCCATCTTGCCCTTGGCTTGCTTTCTCCCGTATCTGTCATCTCTCTCTCTCTCTCGAAGCACATTCTGCTATGTTTATTAATATGTATGCTCTGATCTTTAATGAAGAAATTAATATGTATAATTTATCTGAAGATAATATGAAATTTATGCTCTGTTTACTGCATGTCTCTCCTTTACTGAAGCTAAAGAAAATGATTTATACATTGATTTTATTTTTATGTCATTCAGTTTATTTTCGTAAATAACATCTTAAAGATAATTGATAATTTGTAATGAAGATTGTTGTGTGTGTATGCCTTTTCATTCAATTTTTTCCTGTGATTTGTTTGGCTTGTGATAAATTAGTGTTTTGATGATCAGTTAAATTTGTTTGTGAAGTTTGACAAAAAAAGGAAGACAGGTATCACATGCATTAAACATATGAATAAATTGATAAATAATTTATCAAATAGTAAATGATTTATTAATTTATCAAATAATGAATCAAATAAACCAAGTCTTTAAGTTTCATAAATTTTTTTTTTCAGTTGTTTGAATGGTATGTGTGAAGTTCTTTTTTGAAATATTTTTTTAAAAGATGACTTATTTTTTAGGAATGAATATTATAATTTCCCTGATGTAGAAACAGGAATGACATAGCTGCACCATTATCATTAACAACAGTTTGAGCTAGGGTGATAGATAGAGGAATGACAGTTAGATAGAGGAATGACAATGAGTTACATATGCATTTGTTTCTGTGTATTACCGCTGATTATTTAACCAAAATTAATGAAAGAAGTGGTGTAAATAGGCATCCTGATGCTATTCCCTGTCTACTTGTCATAAAAGTGATGGCTTTCCATTTAGCAACATGCACCTACAGCATGAATTATCAGTTAGTCCAGCTTTCTAAATAACAATAATCACAAGAATCAAATATGTATAGTTGCCAACCTGAAGGTCAGAAATCACAAACCTGTTAAATAGACTACCATAATCATGTATAACATCGTACAGTTCCCAATCAATTTTAGAGGATTTGGATTCAATTCTTCCTAATTACTGCAGAGGCATGTCATCCTCTAGTAACTACGGCTGCAGTGCTGAGACCTTGGATTTGAGGTACGAGTCTTTGAAATGTGAGTGTGGTGTAAGAGCTGCCATAAGGGTAACCGAATCCGAGAAGCCATCAAAAGGAAGACTGTATGTAAATTGTGAGAAGAGGAATTGTCAATTTTGGAGGTGGTGTACCCCAAAATCTGTGACGATGGTAGAGAGGCTGAGGAACGAGACAAATCTCTATGAAGATCAAAACATCGAGACTGTAGGACTAAAAGTGAAGAACCAAATGCTTGAGCAATCCGTAACATTTATGAAGCAGCTTGTTGTGGGTTTGCTCACAATTTGTATTGTTCTGTCAGTTGCATTACTCTTCAAATGATTGTAGGTGGCTTTTAGATATGTGTTTTTTTGCTCAGTTGTGTACCCAACGATGACACGTCTTTTGTAGTAATCTTATGTTTTATACTAATCATGTATGGTATGTTGTACTACTCTTATGTTTTAATGAGTATGAGTTCGCCTTAATTTTTTTTTTCTTTCATAGAATGAGTACCCAACAGGAAACACAATCTCAAAATAGGCAGAATAAGGGAAAATCCTCGCAAGTACCATCTACTAAGGCTCATTGGGATGCAAAATCAAATGAAATCTTTATTAAGCTTTGTGTTGACCAAGTGAAGGTCGGCCACAGACCTGGTACACACTTAGATAGGGTCGGGTGGGAAAATGTCATAACTTCGTTTAAAACTATGACTGGAAAAACATACCAAAGACTACAAATGAAAAACCATTGGGATGTGTTGAAAAAAGATTGGCTTCTGTGGAACAATCTTTTAAGAGGTGAGACCGGCTTAGGTCGTGACACATTGACTGGAGCTATAACTGCATCTGATGAGTGGTGGACCAACAAACTGCAGGTATTTAAATTGCTTAATGTACATATTCTGTTTGTTTTTGTTGTTTTAACACACCAAATTTTGATAATTGTAAATGTTTATTTTTTCTTTGTAATTGTTGCAGAGGTATCCTGATGCTGCTAAATTCCGGCGTATGCCGTTGCAATTTAGTGAAGACCTAGACATACTATTCTCCGATGCAGCTGCAACAGGAGAATGGGCATACACTCCTAGTTCGGGGGTTATGCCTGACGGTGATGACGTGGAGGAATTTCATACCCCACATGATGCTGTTGATGATGATGATGCTTTGGAGGTTGTTCATCCCTCCAAAGGCTGTCAAAGGATGATATTTTAGGAAGGTGTTAAAGGCTGTTACAAAGATGTCCATTGACTGGGTAAGGCCTCAACTAACTAATGGTGTGCATCCATATATTCGACGCAACCGCAAATATTATCCTCATTTCAAGGTAAAATAATTACCTACAAGCGCAACTTGGGTGTTACATATAAAGTAATGTTGGTAGGATATTTATACTAATCTATAGCAAAAATGTTTTTTATTCATTATCATGTCATAGGATTGTATTGGAGCAATTGACGGGACACACATCAAAGCATATATATCTCCAGATAAGCAAGCTCGTCTAATAGGTAGAAAGGGATATGCGACTCAAAACATAATGGCCGCATGTGACTTTGATATGTGTTTCACATTTTGCTTACCAGGATGGGAAGGAAGTGCACACGATACTCGGATCTTCTTAGATGCTATTAGGAATCCTAGTTTTAATTTTCCAAAACCACAAGGAGGTAACTGTTTTATATTCGATTGCTACAATAGATGCACCATAGTCACATCTTCATATTTTTTTTTACATTTATAATTGCTTACTTATATTTTATTTTGAAATTTTAAAATAGATGAGTTTTACTTGGTGGATGCTGGTTATCCAAACATGAAAGGCTATCTTGCACCTTACAAAGGAGAGAGATAACATCTAGCTCAATTTGAACATGGTCAACCCCCCCAAAATGCACAAGAAAAATTCAACCAAGCACATTCCTCACTTAGAAGTGTAATAGAAAGAACGTTCGGGGTTTGGAAAGCAAGATGGCCGATGATAAAGGATATCCCACCAAACTACAAGTGGCCGACCCAAGTCAAACTTGTTTGTGCAACAATGGCAATTCATAATTTCATCCGACGAAGTAAGCTCCGCGATATTGCATTTGACTCTTATGATAGGTACACGGATTATGTGCCTAATGAAGAGGAAGGGATATCAACAAACAAATACAAAAAATATTTAATTACTAAAATTATGTAAAAATTAAATACAATATTTAAAAACTAACATTATGAAATTATGTAAAAATTACAAAAATTGCATGACTCAATATTTAATTATTACAAAAAAATTAAATACAAAAAAAAAAAAAAAAAAATTAGAGGTAAATGAAATGTACCAAATTAGGTACTAGGTAATCAGTTTTCATTAATGAAATAACTTTTTAAATATTTAAACAGAAGAAAATGACAAAAATTACCAATTTCCTCTTCATAAGGGCAAAATGGACATTTACACAGTAAAAAGCTATTTCATAGCTTATTTACCAAACACTACTCTACAGCTTAAATCTATAATCCCACAGCTACACCAAACAGGTTAGCAGCTTATACTCACAGCTATAAGTTATAATCTGTTAAGCTATAATCTATAATCACTTTCCCACAGCTCTACTAAACGGGCCCATTAAATTGAATGGGAAAGTGAATTAATATTACATTTGCTATTTGAATAGGAGTTATTATTTCATATTAGTGCTATTTTTTCAGTTTTAATATAGGTGTTTTTTTAGTTCAATCACATAAAATAGCACAAATTTTTTTTTTTTAAAAAAAAGAAGATATGATGGCGTTTCTAAAAACGCCGCTATAACGGTTAGATTTTTAAAATAAAAAAAAGATATGACGGCATTTAAAAAACGTCGCTAAAACCATAGTAACATCATAGTACCGTTATGGTAGGACATTGGGCGGCGTTATATAGCGACGTTTTTTAAATGCCATAAAGCTATAGCGACGGCCGTGATGTCGGCGTTTGGTACTGAACGTTACAAAAAGAATTGGCAACATTTTTTGCACCTATAACACCGCTGGAAAATTAACGCTGCTAAATGTGAATTTTCCAGCAGTGATACTCAACAATAGTACTCTCTCTCTCTCTCTCTCTCTCTCTCTCTCACATTGCCTAGAAGTTGCCTTTTCCATGATATCCTGAATTAGCATTGCCATGCTGAGGTGAGAAGAGCCTCTTTCTTCCACTGCCCTCTTTGCCATTTCCCCTAGCTACCTAGCTCTTTTTCTTCTCTCCTCTCCTTCCTCTCCTCCATCCATCAACTTGCCTATGTCCTTCACAACATTATCCTTATGCACCAACACCCCTACTTTCTCCTCCTCTCCCCATCTTATAGGAACCTCCACACCAACACTCACTCCAATCCTCAAAACCTGCACAATTAACTTCTCAATGCAAAATTGCTCTCCAAACATATGCCATGTGGTTATATGCATGCCTGCACATATCGCTTCTAGTGTCGAGTTCCACCCACAATGCGTAACGAAACGCCCAATTGCCCTGTGTGACAATATCAGTACTTGCGGTGCCCAACCGCGGATCAAAAGGCCTCTATCTTTGGTCCTCTCCTTGAACCTGTCTTCCAAATTCCATTTCTCCAATTCCTCCACTTTATCCCTTATGACCTAAATGAATGCCTTGTTTGATGCTTCTAGTCCCAACCAATCCTTATCATTTGTGAAAGCGCTTGGCGAGAGAGGCTTCCGAGGCAAACATAGACTGCAGTTCTTGGTTGTTGTGAGTCAAGCCAATTCAAGCAATGGTGTGCATCAATCGCAGACGTCGTTACCTCTCTCGGCCTTATCTAACTTGTCTTCGTTGCATAGCGAAACAGGTCCAATGCACCAAACTTTATTTCCTGTCGCCTTTTGGTATTCTTTCTCATACCCTGACTCCGACTCCTCAAAAGTATTAGCCACAGTCCCATACGTTGATTTCTCAGCCTCCTTAATCTTTTCACAAATGTTATTCAAACCCCATATGCTCGGATTGGCAGAAGCCGGAAGCTGGGCTTTGGTTAGCTCGATTTGGTTAGGCAAGCCGGGCACAACAAAGTACTCCGACTCCTCCAAGGCTTTATATTCATCAAACACCATGTGGGTCCGTATATTATGTGACAAAAATAGAGAAAAACAACAGGTTCCAGGGAACACAAGCCTAGGAATATGAAATTTCTGAGCAACATCACTTGTCCATGGCAAAAACTGATCAGAGATTATGCAATTTGGGTTTGGTTTTAACTCACCAAACAGTAGTTCCAATGGTGGTTGTAGCATACTGGTTGCTGCACAGAACTTCTGAGCCATGTCAAGCGAAGGGACCTGGTCGAGGTTCTCACACCCTTCGGGCAGTCCAACTTCGAGACATGGGAATCTGAGTTGGGGAAATTTGATTTGGAGTCCAGATTGTTTGTGCTCGAGCAATGACTGTTGCGAATCGATTGGCGTTGAGTGGTGTGGTGACTATGGTGACAATACACCTTGTTGTGCCAGTAATCTGGCTATGTCTATCGTGGGGATCATGCGGCCATGGGCCATTAAAGGGAACAAAATGAAGTGAAGCTTTTGAGTTTGGCAAGCCATGGCCATTTAGCTTGGAAGTAAATGGAGAGATTGATATGGGTTGCCTTCTCTTTTGTTTTATTCATGAAAAGTCTCTTATAGTCCAGTTGGACTATTAGGTGTAAGCTCTGGCCTGATGCGTTTCCTTTAAATCTCAGATTTAATTTCTTGTGGCTTTTTTTAAGATTTGTCCGATTTATATAAATAGAGCACTTTACTTAAGTCTTGAAATTAATCAAGATATTCGATTCACGTGAAGAGAATGCTTTGCATAAATTTCAAAATTAATCAAGATGTACATAAATTGACTTGACACTTGAATATAAGGAAAAAAAAAAAAAAAAAAAAACTCTTATAATGTTTTTTTTTAAGTGATTAAAGTTGTTTACACACTCAAACCATGTTACTTTCTTTCTTATTGACGGTTACTCCACTTGGTAACTAAATTGGAGTTGTGAAAAAAGAAACATAATTAAATAAATGGTCTTCTTTTCAACTCTAGTTAGTTTCATAAATCAAGACAAAAAGAAGATACTCAGAATTAAAAGAAAGACCACTTATTTAAGTATGTTCCTTTTGTACAGCTCTAGTTAAGTTACAAGTGAGGCTCACGTATCCGAACAGCCAATAAGGATTGTAACCTTCGCACAGTTTTTGAGATTGTAAACAAATTTGCTCTATGCTTTCCTAGGGCAAGACCATGCTGTGTCAAAAAAATTTGGACAAATTATATCAGTGATGGATGTAATTTGTTTCTTGCTTTAATTTGGTTTTTGTTGTTCTAATTTTATTAATTTTGTTTTTTAATATTTTTATATTGTGTCAATTTAGCTTAGTTAATAATATCTATTAAAAATTAGATAGAAATCAAGAGTAAAATGATTCATTCAAAATGGGATCTCAACCTTTCAATCACTCTGAGGAGGATGAATAATTTATTTTTGTAGGATAAAAGACAATTTTAATTATTAAAGTATACGTTCTTTGTCATTTTAATCCCTTAAGTTTTAATTTTTCATTTTCGTATTCAAATTTGTCAATACTAATCAACATTTATTTATTTATTTATTTTTGGTAATTTAGATTTAATGGTTGAGATTGATTTGATGGATGGTGCACCAAACTCAACATTGCTATACCAAAGGAAAACAAAAAAGCTGGGGTCCAGAAATATGGCCCAAAATTTATCAGGATATCGGTGGTGGAGATTAATTGATAAAATGTTGATTCTGTAAGTGAAATGAATTTGAATAGCTAATTTTTATTTCTGAATAAATTTGAGGTAAATACTTTTAAATTTATAGTCTTGCTGAACCTGTGGATGATGTTATTTTTTATGCAAATAAGATAAGATTGGTATCTTTCAGTACATAAAGGAACTGTAAAGTCGTTGCACGCAAGTCCTACAAATCGTGAATTGTGACTTAATAATTTCTCCTTGTGAAAAGAGGAAGATACAAAAGTAGCCAAATAATAAAATGTGATAGTTACATTGAAAATGCTATCAATGTGATACTTGCAGTGAAAATGCTATAGCTCTTATGATTAGGAAGATACTATCAAAATCTCATGATAAAGAAGAAATTATCAATTTTACATTTACCAAGCATTGATCTCTGATCTTTTAATTAGATTTATATATGAATAATTAATTGAGCTAGTCTAATTAATTATGTTAAATATATATTGTTAGCAGGCCCTACTTATGCCCAATTAAATAAAACCTTGCTAATATATGGCACTTTCAATCTAGTATACAATTCTTTATTAAAGATAGCCCTAGCTTTTTTAATTGGTATGGCACCTCTAGATAATAAATGGTAATTACCGCTATACACACACAAACCAAAACCCCCCCCCCCCCCCCCCCCTCTTTTTTTTTTTTTGGGATTATGACACTACTTA
Source organism: Camellia granthamiana (assembly GCA_036172215.1). Lineage (NCBI taxonomy): Eukaryota > Viridiplantae > Streptophyta > Magnoliopsida > Ericales > Theaceae > Camellia > Camellia granthamiana. Next base: position 237,042 of record JAXFYN010000214.1, read on the forward strand.
ACAAGAAAACACCATTTAACTAGGAACAATAAGTTTAGGTAGCTTTCTCAATTTATCAAAAAATTTATCAACCGCATTGATAAGTTAATTAATTAGAATGTTATATTTTTTTTTTTTTTTGCCCTTCTTAAAAATCTCTACTTTGAAGTGGGCTGCCATGTGAGACCATACTATCAATGAATTTAGACAATTAATTTCAAATTCTAGACTTTTTTGGATTGTTTTTGTTTTAGTTCATAGAACTACTGTTATAGAATTTCCATTCAACAATTATTGGAGGAAAATTATTGGGTTCTTTTAGAGTGTCACGTTTTCATACTCTTTTATTAATCATCATATAATATGTCATCTCTTATTTTCCAATCATCTAACATAAAATCATATGCCCATTATTATAGCATGACCACATGTTGTCTGAATCAACTGTATTTCCACTATTTCAGAGGTGTCTGCTAGCTGTTGGGGTCCAATTTCAATTAATGAATCCACTTTTTATTTAGTTTCATCTTCAAAATTATTTTTGTTTGTGTTTTTTTTTTCGAAAGGAGGAATTGTACTCTAGTGGGAGAACTTTTTTTTTTTTACACAAATATGGAAGGGTGTAAGTATAACTTTTACTTGCACTCCATCAGAAAATCACTTGAACTCTACATATTTTTATAATTTTTTTGTTTTTTGTTTTTTTGTTTTATAATCTATCACACTATTTTGAAATTTCCCCATTTTCATACACAAAAAAAAAAAAATAAAAAATTTCCTTTTGAAATCACTGGAAACTAACTGACAAACCAGGTCACGGACTAGACATTTTCATTAGCAAAAATATTGTCCACTTGCAACTTCGGCATTATTTATATTATTTTATGTGTCACTAATATTTTCGACTTATGTTCAAAATAATTAAAATAGATTGTAATTTTGGATTAAGCAATGCTAGTATATTTATCACAAAATTTCTTTATCATTTTATATTATCTAAGTACATGACAATCCACATATCTAATCACACATAATGGTTACAATATATATATATTTATGAAAATTTTAAAAATAATCATAGAAACTTTGTTTGACAAATTTTTTAGTTTATAAATTGGAAATCTCAAGTTTTTAAATTGGATTCAAAATATAAACTCAAAAAAGTATTTACGTTGGTTTTGGTTTATAAATAAAGTCACAAGCAAAAAAAAAAAAAGAAAAGGTAAAGGCACACAAATAAGTGTGGCCTGGTTTTTATTATTTTTAATTTTTTTTTTTTTAGTGTGCAATACACACTATTAGAGAAGAAAGGGATGTTAGAGAAAAAAGAGGTGACAAAGGTTACATTGATGTGATTAGAGACATGTATGAAGGGGTGGTGACCACTATTAGATCGCCTGCTGGAGAGATAAACGAATTTACTATCACTGTAGGGTTACACCAAAGATCTACCCTTAAGTCCTTATCTTTTTGCTTTAGTTATGGATGAGTTGACGAGAAATATTCAGGATGACGTGCCATGGTGTATGCTTTTTGCAGACGATATCATACTAGTGGGATGAGACTAGAGAAGGAGTTAACACAAAGTTGAAGATTTTAGAGAAAAGCTCTCGAATCTAAAGGATTTTGGATAAGCAGAACTAAGATAGAGTATATGGAGCGTTAATTTAGTAATAGTAACAATGAAAGCAGAGGGGAAGTGAAGATTGAGAACCAAGAATTGCCTAAGAGTGAATATTTTCGTTATTTATGGTCGCTTATCACAACAGCGGGAGAGATTGATGCGGATGTGGCCCATAGGATTAAGGTGAGATGGTATAAAATGAGAAGTGCATCTGGGGTATTGTGCGATAAACGAATACCCACTAGACTAAAAGGTAAGTTCTATAGAACGGCTATTAGACCAACGATGGTGTATGGGACGGAGTGTTGGGCAACCGAGAAACAACATGTAGATGAGATGAGTGTGGCTGAGATAAAGATGCTAAGGTAGATGTGTGACAAGAGTAGACAAGACAGAATAAGGAATGACTGTATTCGGGAATGGGTAGGAGTAACACCCGATAGAAGATAAGTTGAGAGAGAATCGATTGAGATGGTTTGGTCATATTCAACGGAGACCAACATAGGCAATAGTGAAGAGATGTGATGTTGTAACGGTAGATGGAAGTGTTAGGGGACGGGGTAGGCCTAGATTAACGTTGGCTAGCGTTGTAAATAGAGATATGGATCTACTTAATTTGACTAATGAAATGGCCTTTGATAGGGTCGCTTGGAGAAGAAGGATTCATGTAGCCGACCTCATTTGATGGAACTTAAGGGCTTGGTTTGGTTATTCATAAACTTATATAAATGATCCTACAAAATACATAAGTTTAAACATAAATTCGTGTAACTCTTAAGTTTTCATGAACTTACGCGAATTGTTATTCAACTTACTCATTTTTACAATATCACTTCTGTAAATTCGTAAAAATTTACGTAATTTTGTGATAAGATTATATACGAAGTGCATTCCACACCAGACTATTTTCCCATTTCGAAACTACTTGGAAACAAATTTAAACTATTTTATTGAATTCGTTGTACTCACAGATTGCCTTTTATTGCACTTGATGTTCTTTACTCTGGTATTTGGTATTAGGCCCAAGCTTTTTCTTCAGTTCAAAATCAGATTAAAGTGTACTATCTAGCTTCATAGGCCCACTATAGAGTCTACATCGGTAATCCGAACAAATCAATAATTAGGACTCGTCGAGTATTTCATTTCTGCAAAAAAATGACGTTGATTGGATATAAATAGCCACTTGATTAGATCAAATTTGTGTTAACGCTAACTGTGATTTTAAAATAAATTGTTGACACAAATGTGATCTGATCAACTAACTATTGATATCCGATCAATGTAATTTTTTTATAGGGATGAGGTACTTAACGAGTCCTACATATTGAATGATTTGGATTATCAATATGAGTTTCGTGGTGGGGCCACAGAGCTCTAACATGACACTCCAATTAAGAAACCTAACTGGAGGGAAGCTTAGTCCTTAGTATTATTATTAAATTCCTCAATTGTTCAGTTTGACTAAAGTCCAATATATTGAAGATTCACAATAGGTTGTGGACACAAAATTGATCATAAAATTTAGGACAAACTACTATAAGTCTTAATAGTTGAATTTAATTGCCATCAAGTCTTATTGAAAATAAGTTTTAGTAAAATTGTTGCTAAAAATAATTTTTTGTAACTATTTTTTTTTGCATATATCGCTAAAAATTGACAATTAGTGACTTTTTTTTTGTCATAGTTTTTTATAAATACAATTAGTGACTTTTTTTTTGTGGCAAATTTTTAAATTGTCGCTGAAAATTGAAAATTCATTACTGTAACTTACTTTTTGTGCTCCTTTCGGATATGACTAGCCCTATAGTTCGAACTCCCGTGGTTCAGAATCTGATTCCACAAATGCAATGTGAAATACATAAATACAAATGAGTCCAAGTTCTGCAATTCTTTTGGAAAATCGATTTTGAATAAAAAATGCCAAAAATGGACTGTTTTGCCAAATTTCAGAGTCGCCACCTAAATATTTTTGGGAATTTTAGGAAACTCGTGTCTCGTGCCGAAGGCCACTTATCCATCATTACCAAAGTGTCTCGGCTTAGAAACTTAGGTATGAGAGGGGAAGGTCATGAATTAAGCACCCCACTCGCCCGATCAAAGATCGGCCTCTACTAATCATGATGTGAATCTTATGTACAGTATATGCTCTTGTTCCGATTATTAGGCTAGTTTTACTATGTGATGTACACAAGTATAGATTAATTTGCAAAAGTTGAAACATTTGCTCTTACGTTTGTTTTGAAAAGTATTTGAATATGTACCACTTGAAAAAATAATCTCATATGTACATTTATCAAGTTATCCCAACTTAAGCAAATTAGCTTTCATCCACTGACATTCAAACATGTATATCAACTAAGCACTTAGCTTCATGACATCATGCTTGACATGGCAACAATTACACACATGCGATATGCTAAAGCAATAAATACTCACCTAGTACTCTAAGGCAAGCCAAAAGAATAAAATAGTTAGAGAACTGTATGCTCTAATATGCAAGATGACTAATGCAATACATATAAAAATGTAACTAATAGGTTCAGTTGTCTAATATGTCATGTAAATCACTTTGATAGCATGCGGTGACGCACGTATTCGAGGAAGTAATAAATGAGAATGTTGTTAGAATGATGAATCGAACCTTATCTATGCAAAGACAAATAGATGCAAGTCATGGGAAATGCTAATTTAAAACATGATGCTCTATGCTATCCATCATAAGCGAGTAAATAAAAAGGAGAAAGAAATGAGGTTGGAAGACATACACACATTATTACAATTTTGCCCTCGCACAAGAGGGTTTGAATGAATGTCCTAGCTAATTACCAAATTAACTAACTATTACATTACCAAAGAAATGAATCAAGTACACTAGCTAGTTATTTACAAATTAGACTTGAGCTAACTAATTAATTAGAACACAAAATTAATTAACTAAGCTATTACAAGTTCGAAAGAATTACACTTAATTAATTACAACATACTACTATTAACATAAATTAACGAGCGACAAGAAATGAAGATTGTTCATGCATGAATGTGGATTTCTACTCGAAAATGCTCTCTGTTTTGTTGCCAAAATGTTTCTGCTTTGCAGTCAGAAAATTGAACTGTTTTTGCCTTAGCCTCTACTCTGTTTTACAAGGAAAAAGACACTGCCTGGTTGAAAAGAGGTGGCCGGCCGGCCAAACGAAGTGGTCGGCAGTATAGTAAGGTGGCCAGCCGTCCACTAGTTTTTTACTACTCCCTTGCTACAATAGACAAGAAACAGAGCACAAATAGAGTATTTTCATGGGATGTTTGTCCACCATGCCTCTCCTTATAATCAAATAGAGGGCTAGGCTTGATTCGCAAATCATCAATCGACACAAATTCGTTGCGTGATGATTTATGGATCAAGGGACAAAAGCTTAATAAATGAAGCTAAAAGACCAACGAAACCCTCTCCCTATTATGGAATTGATCAAGGGAAGTGGTAGACCTTGAATCTTGAACCATTTTTATCACTAAAAGTATGAAATGACTCAAGGCTCAATGGGTTCAATTAACGTTCGATTGAACCCAAACCATTTTTATTATCTTGTTCCATTTTAGCCACAATTTTATTACCTCTTTACTTAACTTTCCATTCATTAGTCATTTTAGTCCAAAAATGAGCATTAAGTCTACCAAATGGAGAGAAGTGTCAAACAAGAAGTTGTTTTGGGCATGAGAGAGAGGTAATGCCCTAGTAATGAGCCTCCGAAGAGATTAAACCATTTAGCATTAAAGGGTCTCTTTTTCAAGCTTAAACAACACTCGGTCGAAAAAATTCTCAAAGAAATAAATGTCAAGAAAGGAGGGAGGTTGCAGAGGTTATTATAAGTGAACACAAGTATGAAAAGCATGAAATAAAAGCTATTAACTCAAATAGGGTTGGTGGCTAAGGCATAAAATACCAAACCTATGAGGATCATTACACTATAAGCCTGCTATGCAAAGTATAAATGGAATAAACAACCTAAAACAGTCCTTAAAAAGGCTAAAAACAGTGCTGAAATTCTAAGAGAAATGCTTGAAAAAAAGTTAGCAAACAATAAGGAAATGAAGATAGTAAACAAGCATAAGGAGGGGTGTCTAACCCCTCTATTTTTGGGACTTCAAAACAACATTTTCAGCCTTTGGAAACCTCTAAAAATCAGTGATAAAAAAGTTGGAAAAAAGTTGAGGGAGAGATGGGAAACACAAGGCAAAAGCTTAAGAGACAATGTTCAAAGAAGGGTGGTTAATCCCTCTACGTTTGATAGCTTTTAATCACAAGTTTCAGCCCATAAAAACAGTTGAAAAATAGTCCAAAAATAGCAAATAAAGATAGGAAATAAGTAAGGGAAAGAAGTTAGCAGTTATATCTCTTGAAGAGGAGTAACACTTTGAGTTATGAACCAACAATTTCCATCCTCAAGAGTTGAAATTCAAGCTCAATAGCCTTAGCAAAGAGCCCTCAAAATTTGGTTTAGGGGAGTCTAGGTAAGGTGTATATAGGCAAGGTAAGAGAGAGAGAAATATTTTCCAAGAATTTCACTTCACTAAATTTTTCTAACCTAAATTCTAGAGGGGTGGTCAAGTATATATAGAAAAATATGTTACTATCTTGGAAATATCAGTATAGAGACTGCTGGTGCAGTGCATGCACCTATGGAGACAGCTGGCAGCAAAATATCTGTTTTGCCAGAACAACTGGCCGGCTGGCCACTTCACTTCTGGCCAGTTGGCCACTAGTTGGCTTGCAGGCCTATGAATGGCCAGGCTTGGAAAAATACTATTTTAGTCCAAAAGTGGTGCAAGGTTTTTAGGCTTTTGAGACTCAAAACTAAGGCTTTCGGCTGAGGAAATCGAGCGTTTGTCCAACATATAAATGCATCATTAGGTGGGGCAATCGGAGGCGCCTGAGTCCTTAAGGGTGGTCAAAAATGGGGTGTCTATAGTTGCCCCTCTTTGACAGAGCTTGAAGTCATGAAATGACGTGAGTGAATGTTAAAGCCCAGAAGACGACCCATTTTGACAAGGCCGTATGACTTGGGCAAGACAATCAAGACATAAAAGTAAATTGGTTGAACTAGAAAGTTGCCTACGTATCCTTTGTAAGGAATCAAACCAGCGTAGTTTAGGGATAGAATGTGATTATGATACATATGATGCGATGCAATAGTTGAGAATACAAACGAGAACACCACCTGGAAATGAGGGCTCAATGCAATGCAACAATTGACGCCAACAAACGAGAAACAATCTTAACTACGCTTCCACGCACAAGAAACAATCCAAACCGCACTTCCGTGTAGAAAGGTTAACAAGAGACAAACCAAACTACACTTCCACATAGAAAGGAGACAAGGACAACCAAACTACACTACTGCGTAGAGAGGTGATCCTAACTACACTTCCGCATAGAGAGGATGACAGGAAACAACCAAACTACACTTTCGCGTAGCATGTTACAAGAACACACCAAAGTACACTTTTGCGTAGAGAGGACACAAGAACAACCAAGCTACACTTCCGTGTAGCAAGGTGAGCAAGAAACAATCCTAACTACACTTACGCGTAGAGAGCGACAAAAGAACCCAAACTACACTACCGTGTAGAGAACAAGACACAACCAAACTACACTTCAGCGTAGAGAGGATAACAAAAACAAACCAAGGCACACTTCCGCGTAGCAAGGTGATCCTAACTACACTTCCGTGTAGAGAGGATAACAAACACAAACCAAGCCACACTTCCGCGTAGCAAGGTGATCCTAACTACACTTCCGTGTAGAGAGGATAACAAAAAACAAACCAAGCCACAATTTCATGTAACACGGTGATCCTAACTACACTTTCACATAGAGAAGATAATAAAAACAAACCAAGCCACACTTCTACGTAGTAAGGTGATCCTAACTACACTTCCGCGGAGAGAGGATAACAAAAAACAAACCAAGCCACACTTCCGCGTAGCAAGGTGATCCTAACTACATTTACGCGTAGAGAGGATAACAAATACAAACCAAGCCACACTTTTGCACAACAAGGTGATCCTAACTAGACTTATGCGTAGAGAGGATAACAAACACAAACCAAGCCACACTTCCATGTAGCAAGGAACAAGAACAACCATGCTACACTACCGCGTAGTGAGGTGATCCTAACTACACTTCTGCGTAGAGAGGATAACAAACACAAACCAAGTTACACTTCCACGTAGCATGGAACAAGAATAACCATGCTACACTACCACATAGCGAGGTACAAAAATAAACCAAGCTACACTACCGCGTAGCGAGGTTAAGGGGGGGAAAAGCCCAAATCACACTCATGTGACAAGGGTGGACACAAGAATTGAAAAACGCGACGCAGATGAATACAACACAATGCGATGCAATTGAAAAACATATACTGTGGCGCATGTTCCATGCAACATAATAGGTATGCGAAATTGAAAAGATAAGCAGAAAGCGGTGTCCGAAGACATCTTGCAAAGATCTCCGACTTACTACTCGGAGGCCCTTCAAAATGCTCAAAAAAGGGATACAACTCGCTTTAACTAAAAAACAAGACATATGCATGCGCCGGAGAAACAACGAGAATTGGAACAGTGCAACCGGAACACAAGTTCGAGATCCTCAGAATTTGGACCAACTTCAAATACCATCATTCTCCTTCCCAAGACCAAAACAGGCATCCCATACACAAATTAGGTAAAAGCATAACAAAAACCAGCCTTGGGCCACAAAAGGAGCCGGTCAGCCACAAATGGGAGATGGCCTGCCACCTGTGGCATTTCGGGGTTTTTGCCTCAGGTCTCATTAAAACAACAACCAAGCTTCATTTGGCCCACACCCACATGATCGAAAATTCTATCCCTCTCTCTCTAGGTGTTTTCTCCCTCTAGATTTGCGCTTTATACACGTTTTCCAATGCCCCACACAAACTTTATTCGTAAAACACTTTAACCCTTTACATTTTGAATTGATCAGATTTTGGTTTCGTTGATTTTTTTGGGTTTTCATCACTTTGGGTTTATTTTCCTCGGGTTTTTCTTGGGTTTAGCAAATTTTCCTGAGTTTTGACTTTTTCTTCGATGTTCTCTCTCCTAGGGTTGACATTTTTTGGGTTTTTCTTCTGTTTTCTCATTTTCTCCATTTCACCACCTTTTTAGCTATCCACATAGTGGATGATATCCCACATGTGGATGATATCCCACATGACGGTGCCCCTCCCGAGATACCTGTACTTTTACCTATTGCTCAGGTCGAGGAGCCAGTAGTTGATGAGGCCGGGCAGGGCGGCAGAGGACATTGCCGCTGAGTTTGAGGTAGAGGAGGTCTTTCCTCTAGAGCCTAAGCTAGAGCTATTGCCATTTAGGTTGAGGCCATTGGACCCGGCCACTTATCACCCGTACACGCATGCAATGGCACCGGGAGGCATACTGCGCTTCGAGGATTTTTATTGGTGGCATTCCTGAGGATGTTTTGTTGAGGGAGCGGACCTCCCACCTTTTTCACGAAGCTACTGAGCTACAAACTTTGCACAAACTTTGCTTTCATGCACTTTACCTATTTTGCCATTTCATTACTGCCTTTTATCACTATTACACAACTGATGCTTTCTTGGCTTATCACAGGGTGACTTTTATTCCTAGAGAGGATACGGGAAGGTGACAGTGAGAGGCTGGTATTAGGAGCTCCCTGCTCTGGTCCGCGAGCTGGTTGACAAGGCGGGCTTTGGCCTATTCTGCATCAGGCTCTCACAACACTTGGCCAGCCGGGCTTTACTCGGATCTTTGGTGGAGAGGTAGTGGGACACCACCAACTCCTTCCACTTCTCTTCTACTGGGGAGATGACGATGACCTCTTACGATTTTTTGATGATCCCCGACTTGCGAGTAGGGGGGTGATCGTATCCTTTTTGACATAGACATGGGCCGATGGGAGGCAGCATGGATGTATTTAATCGGGGGCATGCCCTCCATTAGACAGGCCAACCATGGTCCATTACAGTTGGTTTTATGAGCACTTCCACAGGAGCCAGCTAGGTACACAGGAGAAGGTGGACTAGTGCACGCGAGGCTTTCTGATCTATCTTCTCGGTTCCACCTTGTTTGTGAACAGGTGGAATACTGTAAGGCTGTACTTGCTGAGTGCGCTCGTGACATTGCCCTTGGTGCGATTCTACGACTGGAGTGGCACTGGCCTTGCCACTCTCTATGGATACATGAGTTCTGGTTCCTATATGAAGGGGAATAAGGTCGGAGGCTATTGGAGAGCCTGGGAGGTATGCACTATACTTTCAATTTTTGTTTGCTTCTTATGCTTTCTGCTTTGCATTTTCTTCTTTTATATCTGTCCATGCATCATGCTTTCTACTTTGCACGTTTTGTCTTTATCACTTGTCATACACTGTGCTTTATGCTTTGCACTTTCTGTTTAATATCTGTTTGCATATATTGATTTACAATTGATCTCTTCTTGCAGCTCTGGGTTTACGCCCATTTCCCGGCCCTCGCCCCAGTGCCGGTAGAGAAGGTAGCACTAGCTGTGCCCTACTCACGGCGGTATGATGGTAGGCGCCGGCGTCGGCACCGTAACAACATGACCTTCTCTTACTTTCGCCGATATTTCGATATGGTAGTGGCTTGCGAGGCAATCCTAAACTCACAGTCATTTCTACTTTATTTCCATTGCTGCTGTTTTAATTCATACTCTAACAACTGATAACAACTAACAACTTGTAAATTCTCCATTGGCAGATTACATGGCAGCCATGTGTGATGATGCTGGCTGGGGTACGGGACCAGTACACTGGATCTTGGGCTACCTCTCGGTAGTGCATCTTATTAGATGGCCTATTCTGCCGGGCTTGGTTTTTGGGTGAGCGGTTCGTACATCAGACCATAAGGCCTACCTACTCCAGTCGTTCCCACTCCACCCCCAATGTCCATGAGGACAGCAAACAGCCTCCCAATTGAGGCTATAGTTCAGTTTATAGTAGGACTGGATACCGACTTCTTCAGAGGAGATGGAGATTATGTGACCTTCATCTAGACTTATCTCATGCTGCCCCTGACTGGATTTCGCGCAGGCGACACAGTAGGCATCCCCTTGTCATGAGAGGCTGCTTATGAGGCCGAGGCTGATATTAGAGGAGCCCCTCCTATTGAGCATGCAGTCGGTTGGCCGGCGATTCCTACAATGATTCTCTGTAGGCGACCGAGTGGGATAGCCTATCAAATCCCGATAGAGCCACTGGCAGCAGAGCATGGGTATGTTAGGGCTCTAGGTGCACTGCAGGTATGAACCGTGCTTTACAATTTGCATCTTGCCCTTCCCCTTTTTGGACACTGATTGTTCAACTCTACTTGCATGCACCTAGGGAGTATACGGATGGTCTCTTTCAGCTGGTTGCCTCTCTAGTTTACATGGTGCAGAGGAGAGAGATGCTGCTTGCTCTCCACGGTATCCAGGTATTCTCTTTTCTTCTCGTGCATTTCATTGCTTACTCTTACTGTTGTGTACCATACTGCACCAACATGCTATACTCCCATTGATACATGATATTCATACTGTATTGTATACTGACATGCATTCTAATACTGCTTCACACTACACTGACACACTGCACTTATGCTGAATCTGTCTTCTGTATCATACTCATACTGTATCTGATACTCTGATGCTTGTTTTTTAAATCCCACCTGCACCGAGGGCAGCAGCGGCATCGGTAGCAGTGGCAGCACCAATGGTACCTCCTCTAGCAGCGGGAAGGAAAAGTAGACAAGTCCCAGCACGCGGCTGAGATGAGTATCGAGGTCGGGGTAGAGGTAGGGGTGCTCAGGGTCGAAGCAGTGAGTCTACAGAGGAGACCTCCTCCTCCTCAGAGCCAGTTTTGAGTGGAGATGATGCTGAGACCAGTGATATCGAGGAGGCAGTGAGTCGATGCTCTAAGTCATCTGAGAGCAAGGATGATGATGCTGGCTCAGGGTCAGGGAATGAGGAGGGTGCCGAGACCGGCTCCGAGTCAAGAAGTGGAGATGGCGATGCTGGCTTTGGCTCGGAGTCCCATTCTGATGATAGTAGCACTGACGGAGACAGTGCCCCTGAGTCCCCTCCAAGGAAGAGGACGAAGAGGGCCTCTCGAGCTTGATGCAATCGGCGCAGATTTTTGTCCTTCTTTACTTAGTTTCTTTTATTTTGGTAGCTTAGCACTTGTATAGCTTCAGATATGTTTTTACTTTTGTTTTTGCAAAACTTGTATTCCCTCTTTGTGAAAAACTATGATCGAGGTAAAACCCTGCAGTTTTATAAAAAGAGCTTTGTTTTATATCATGAGCACCATATTTGCATAGAATGAAAATGGAAGGGTATTTGAAACTCCAAAAAAAACTTATATTGGAATAATGTTCGTAACCGGATAATGAGTCGACCAACAACTAAAATACAAAATATAACTCGATAAATAGAAAATAAAGTAAAAACAACCTAAACATAGCTGTTTACACTTGCTAAAAGCAAAAGACTCAAAACAAGACCTTAAAGCATAAGGACCAGAACATAACCAGACTGCCGAACTGCCAGGCCAACAAAAGAGGACGGCCGGCTACTAAAGGGGACGACCGGCCATGAGAGGTGGGCCGACTGGCCAAGTGTGGTGGCTCATCAACTGGCTGACAGCTGGTAATCCACTCACACAACCTTATCCTCTAAAAAGGGTCTTCCTTCTCTATTTCTTCGATAGGACCTCATTTTTGCTGCTGTCCCCTTTGAAAATGGAGATATTTCTTGCCGAGAAGCTCAAAGATTGGATAGCCACCATGGATGGCACGGAAAAGATAAATTTATGAGGTTTTAGCATAAATGTGCTTTTTTCGTTGAGCCATACTTCACTTTGTTTTCCGTTTCTCCATGTCGTGGTCTGATGTTAGGACCCAATTACATATGTATTTCGCTTCAGAGCACAAGAAATGTGTCCGACTCTTGAAGAGTTTCAAGCATTGATGCAATCCTGGCGTGATGAGAAGATCATGCCTCAGCCCCGTTTTGGCCATGCACGGGCTTTGGAATGGATGTGTGGACTTACTTTGCATGAGGCACGATCCTTGCTCATGATGGGGAGCTGGATATACCCGACTAGATTCATCATTTTTCCGACATCGGCGACAAAGTACCTTCTCTAGCGAAGTTATCGGCAACACGCCCTCTGTTTATGTATGCTTGTACACTTTCTTCTTGCCCCTAGTTACGGCGGAGCTAGCATCAGGTTGATCAAGGTGGCCCAATGCTTGAAAGAAGGTAAGAGTTGCATCAATTTGGCACTAGCCGAGACCTTGATGGGTTAGATACTTTTCATGGGCGAGAGATTGCTCGATTCGCAAAGAGTCCACTACTTCTCTAGGTATTGTTTCCCACCATTTTCTTAGTTATGCTCACATCGCTCGACACTCATTCTCTATATTTCTCTCAAAGCCCTTTCCTTACTCTTTCTCTCTACGCATATCTCTCTATTCTTTAATCTCTCTTATTTTCATCCCTTTCTAGGTGTGGCTAATGGATAAGCTGAAAGTGGTGGACCCTTGCCTTGAGTATTCAGCCCGAGCTTACTTTTTCCCCTAGCGGCTGGTAGAATTTCCCTCAGAGGGATGGT